>CANYBF011628927.1:0-23288 GCA_948192965.1 Dalechampia spathulata | reverse complement strand
CCAGTGGTAGTGCCTCAGCGGGAAGAACAGAAAAGAGATTTTCAGAAGCTACGGGAATTTGGGGCCACAGATTTCATGTGGACCATAGATCTCTATGTTATGGAGATGTGGCTAGAGCGCACTCAGAGGATTTTCCGACAGATGGGTTGCTCAGATGAGCTGAAGCTGGACTACATCATCTCTTTGTTACAAGAGGATGCCTACGAGTGGTGGAAGACGATTCCACAGAGTCTAGCAGAGCCACCGGTACTGACTTGGCAAGATTTTCTATGGGAATTCCAGGAGAAATATGTTTCGAGTGCATATACAGATCGAAAGTTATAGGAATTCCTCGGATTGTAACAGGGTAACATGACAGTGGCCGAGTACGAGAGGGAGTATACCCGTTTGGCTTATTATGCAGGTCATATCTTATCGACGAGCAGATAGAGGTGCAAGAGATTTGAGCAAGGGTTGAACCCGAGGATTAGATCATTTGTTCAGGGATTCCAGTACGATAATGTTTCCGTTTTGATCTCTCATGCCTTAGAGCAAGAGCAGACGCTTCAGGAAGATGAGGATCATCGGAGATTTATGAGGCGATAATTGAGTGAGTCTCATCCATCTTCTTCCTTGTCATCACAGAAGCGAGGCAGACATGATGGGTCAGGTGGGTCTCGATCGTCAGAGTTTCAACCATCGTTACCTCGTCGGACACAGAGTGAGCATGTTGGAGACCATAGTGGTTCCGAGCTACGACCCATGCCATGTCATACTTGTGGTCGACGATACGTGGGCAGCTCCAGAAGGAGTACCTTAGTGTGTTACCGGTGTGGGGGTACAGGACATTATGCTCAAGAATGTCAGGAGGTTACACCATTGTATACTACAGCCGAGGGTGGTTCACAGCAGCAATATCCTGATATTCGCTCTTCTCCTAAGGTTTCATAACCAGAGCAGGGGAATAGAGGTATAGATAAGAGTCAAGATACTGTTACGAGACCTGGTAGTTAGGGTTCAGTGAATCAACCATGTGGCGGACCAGCCAGAGTTTACAACCTGCGCCAAAATGAACAGTCGTCATCAGTGAATCCGGCAGCAAGTATAAGTTATTTTATTGGGTTATAGAGGTGTTGGACCAGAATTTCGGGGATGAAATTCTTTGTAGGGGGAGAGTTGTCACATCCACATTTGAGCCCCTAGAAGTTTGAGTATTTTTATGTATGCTTGTTTGAATGTATACGTGTATGTATACATGATTAATAGGATGCATACATATGTGCTCTATATTCTGTGACTGTATATGCATCATAATGATGTGATGAATGCGTATTTGTATGTATGTGAGGTGTGAGCATGATGACAGGCAGGTATGGTATGTGTTTTAGGTATTTCAGATGGCTGGGGAGTGAGTTTGAGTGTGAGAAGAGGAGTTTGGAGTGTAATACAGGCGTACAAGGATCCGTACGGTCGTACCAAGTAGGGGAAGTAAGAGGGCTAGGGCTCTTAAAGGCCGTACGGGTGTACCAGAGGATGGTCCGACTGTACGCGTGCTCGCAGGAAATCAGGTTTATCAGGAAGTTTGGAGCTATACGGGCATACCAGAAGGAGGTACGGCCGTACCGTAGCTCGCAAGTTTTTGGGTTTGTCAGGCTTTTTAGGTTGGTACAGGCGTACGGGAGGTGGTACGGCTGTACGCGACTTAAATCTGCCTTTTTAACAGATAAACATAAGCCCTTTTTCTTATGTTCTTTCACCCCAAACACTTCTAAACGTCCCAAAACATAAGAAAACACCAGTAGAAAGACGTGTAAGCATTGGGATAGTGCGAGAGCATGGATTAGAGGCTAGAACTTGTTAGAACCGGGAGTACAGGCTTGTGATAGTAGTCTTCTTTCTCCAGGTTTGTGCTAATGAGTTATGTTAGTGCTATGGTCTTGTTCTCCGGCCCTGTAAGGCCTAGAATTGATGCTCGGGGATTGAATCCCCTATGATTATGTATGTTTATGCTATGGATGCTTATGATTGTGCTTATTGGTTCCGAGAAGGAACGTATATATGGCTCTTAGTTCCAGGAAGGAACTTGCCTTGTGATTATTGGATGATTGACTTGTTCATGCATTATGATTGATAGCATAGCATATCATGTGAGGGGGGTAAAATAAGGGTGGCAATATGAAAGGTACGAGAAGTACCAATTGGTATGAAAGGAATGATACCCTACAGGTGTGAGAAGTGCCGGTATTGATCAATATAGTGAAGGGGTGAGCGATACTCCTAAAGAGCACGAGAAGTGCTAAATGACGGTGAGTGCATTGTACGATTAACTGTGGAGCATTCATGATTGTGTGATTGGGCTGAGATTTCTGATATTGCTTGTGCTACTGATGTTTGGACTATGTACCATGTGATTGGCTAGATGCTGTATAGATTGGTTGCGTATGTGTCTGTTGTGTTATGTGTTCCTAGCACCACTGAGATTATTCTCAACATTTATCATTTGATGAATGTAGGTCTGAATTCAGAGGGAGAGCACCGGGACTAGAGGTACAGCTGCTGGTTCGTGTCTTGGACTTCTGGACGGACTCTTGCAGCTTGTATATTTGTGCATATTCTCTGTATTTATAGTATTTGGCAGTATACTAAAGGTATTGTATAAGAATCCATGTATATATCCAAGAGTTGTTTTGTATTTATTTTTATATCTTTCTGTTATTGGATTTTTATACGAGCATTAGAGTTTAAAATCCCTTGTAGTATAATTATTATTTTCCTGAGACGGGAAAGTGATGGTTATGCTACGGGATCATGTCGTCATCCCTCGGGTCTTGGGTCGGGGTGTGACACTAATGCTTGGTATGAGTGTACCATAAGTCTTTGAATCATTTTGAACAGTTTACATTATTTGGTAAAAAGTTTGATACAGGTATATCATTCTGAATATATGAGCATACCATAACTACTGCTTAAATTTAGATCTTACGAGTGTATTGAGTTTTTAACACTCGTATGGCTGTATCATTTTGGTGTACGATGGTATGCAACATTGAGGATTATTTTTTCAATTTTACTTAAAAAACTTACAGTGTAACTATTTGCATTTAATGCTCAGTATAATATATTCTTATTAAGGTTAAGAATTGACTTCTTCAAATAAGTAACTTGAACCTTAAGCTATTACAACTTCTTTATCTCTAATTACTCTTGTCTACTTGAAATTCATTAATTGCTTAATTTTGATTATTTTCCATTGAGTTGATGAAAATAATTTTTTGGAATTTGTTGTAATTAAGAGTATTTTATGAGATTAAACTTTATTGTATAAGTTTGAATGTGAATCTACAAAACGTTAGAGTTGAGGTTCTTCTTTGAAGAATCTTATTATGTAATCTTGAAAAGATTTAGTGATACCCTAAGTTGTTATTTAGAAAAGTGAACGTAGATAATCTTTATGTCAAACCACTGTAATTTTATGTTACCTACTTGAAAATTCAATAATAATATTGGATAATTTTAAAAAATTTTATAAAATTAATAAATGGTTTTGTAAAAATAATAATTTGTTTTATAATGGTATAATAAATATATATTAAATTTCAAATAATTTTTTATGACATAAAATAAATATATGTTAAGTTTTGAAAGGTGTTATTTTATAAATATTTTTTAAATCTGTTTTTACAATTTTTTTTAAAAATATTATTTTTGAGAAAATTTTGAAATTCATTCAAATTTTACTTATCATATTTATTTATTTTCTATTAAGAAATATTTCAATCTCACATTCCAGCACAGGAAAATTATTTGATGTTATATCTAAATATATATATTTTAAGGCTAAATTATACATGAAATTATATTATATATCAATAAGTATTCAATATATTTTAAATAAATAGATAATTTATGTTCTTTCATATTAAATAATAAGTCTAGATATGTATTAATTTTGTTTGTGTTTTTTGTAACATTGTACTACTAAAATAATTTTATATGAATCCAATTCATTATATAATTAAGATTATATATAGATTCATGTATATGGTAGTATTTATTAAATATTATATATATATATATATATATATATATATATTAATTCTTACTTATATGATAATAATTAAAAATAATTACATATTAAAATTAATATATTTATGACATTTTGATGAAAATTAATATATAATTATATTATTAATAAGATCATAATCCTACACAATAAAATTTATCTAAATCTAATATATATTGATATACATGGATGAAATGAATAAATATATGACAAATAAAATACAGAAAATTTTTATTTCTTTATTTTTTTATTTATATTGCATTGAGTGATTTGATGTATGTATAAAATATAAAATACATCTAAATAAATATCTTATTAATCAAATTGATATAAGAATTTGAATTTGTTACTTTTTTCAACATATTCATTTATTATTTTATATTAACACTATAAAATATTGGTTGAATAATATGTTTAAAATGTAAAATTTTTGTTTTGCCTGTAAAAGGGGTAAAAAGGTTTATACATTTCAAGCATATATTGAAGATAGGAAGATCAGGTATGAAAGTTCATTTTCATATAAATCGCAGGTCATTGCTACGAGGACCTTGCTCATCATTAAAGTTGAAGGCTACTTGACACCATATCTTACCAACAAATTAATCGACCTCCTCATTAATTCTTCTGACACAGTTAAGCCACTATATATATATGTATATTATCTCCTACACATATATTCTAGTTAATCCACCATAGATAAGTAGCTAATTAGCCCCCCCACTGCATGTGCATGAATTAATTAATTACACTCCGACGGCCTCGGGGGCTACAGAAGGCGGCGGAGGATCCCCCTCTGTGGGCTGTTGTTGAACATGATCTCTCCGGCGATGAACATTCTTGTTGTTATGCATCCAAACTTTAAGCACGTTTCTTTTAACGCCAACTTCGTCGCAAAACTGATTAAGAATCATATCATCATTCTTGTTGATTCTCCACCCAATCTTCTCTGCAAACTCTAGCATCCGTTCCTTCTGTTCTTGTGTGAACTTTGTTCTAAACCTCTTGTTCTTTGCCCTGCCGCCAGCTGCTTCATTCACTTCTCCTCTGTCTGGCGTCTCCGACCGTCGATCATGATCATCGTTATGTTCCCCAAGATCATTGAAATGATCGTGACATGTGATCAAATGTTTCTTGGTAAATGTAGTTGCACCCTTTCCACCTAGAGGAGGGTGAGGAGGAGGGGAAAGCATGAGGTGTCCAAAATGAGAAGATTGCTGTCCAACACTGCAGACGGAGGCGGCGGCGGCGATGGTGCATTCCCTTCTATGAAAATTACGGTGGCAACCACATGCAGCACAGTTGAGGTTAATATTACCATGACCATTATTATCATCATCATCAAGCTCAGCAGAAGGTGGCATGAACTCACCGCAGCCATCATTGGCATGACCACCAATGGAAGCAGCATGATTCTTCATGCATTCTTTATATCGAACGTAAGAGATGGGCTTCGGATAGAGTTTATGGTGATGATGACCATCTGGGTCCTGTTGTTGCTGTTGGTATGGTACCAGAGTGAGGTCCATATCACATATATATATGTAAATATAGTTATATATTTACTGATGAAATGAAATCTGTCCGTCTGAGACTGAGGCTGTGCTTAAGGGAAATGGGGGGGATTATGGTATTGTTAATCTTGGAGAGGAAGGAGGAGAAACGAGAAAAGGGATTTAAGGAAGAGGAAGGAGATGGGTGTAATAATCGCCATTGTGGAAGAAGCGTGATCTGAATTTAATACAGAGGCATTATTGAAGGAGATGAGAACTATAGGATCAGCAATTTTTATGGAGTGGAGATAGCAAAGGATAATCAGAATTCACAGGATGACTTGCACCCACCCCACACAGGTGTCGGTTTCAACCCACGATTATATAGTCTTTTTTTTTTTTTAAATAATTGCATTTACTTTTCCATAAAAATTTAAATATTAATAAGCTTAGAAATAATAATGAATTGTATTAAAAAATTAAAATTGAAAAATATACATGCTTTTATTATATACAAATTAAGATTATTAACATAAAATTCATATCAAGTATTTTTTAAACACGTGAAATGTTTTTAGTCTTACTCTCAAAACTCAAAAAATTAAAGATAAATCTAAAAAATATATTTAAAATTTAGTAAATTACATATTTCAGAAAAACATCCAGAGAATGTGTTTCGTATTGGTGGAATAAAAATAAATGTTTTTTTATTGAATTATTAATGTAAAAGGAAGAGATAATTATGAATAGATTCTGGTATGCTAGAAATCAAAATTACGGACTCTGCTATTTATATTCCTAAAAGCAATTAATACTCTCCATAGACAAACCCAAGCCGCTAGAGTTAATTCTGACGTGTCAAGGAATGATTGGACTACGTCCTCATATTTTCAAAATTGTCAGGAAAGCGGGATCCACCACGTGGGATGGACACACAGAGAATCTAACGGCAGAGAAAAGAGATTATGGGCAGCTGAGATTAGCATGAGAGTGTAATTTTCCCCGCACGTCACGCATTTCCCGCCATGCTGCGTGGGCCCTACACGTGGAGGGAGCGCGAGAATCGATGTCAAGGAAGAGACTGTCACCGTCCATTTAGCTTCCAATTACTGACACCCTCCCGTAAGAACGATTTCAATAATATTAAAAAAACTGAATAAACTAATTTCCAATCTGACATTGAAATGAAGTATTTTGGATGGGATGAATTTGGATAGAATTTTAAATATTTATTATATTTCTAAAATTATTAATTCTTTGATTGGCCGAGTCAAATAATTTATTATTTTCATGGCTCGGATTCCAAATTTTGATCGATTTTATTTGGAAAAGTTAAATATTTTTATTAAAAAAATCATTAGAGTTTACATATTTAATTTTAAAAATTATGAATTATAATAATATTGATTTTCTAATTGTATATGATTCATATTTTTATTTACCATATTTTTTCATTTTAACACTATCAATCTACTTAAAATATAATATATAAATACTTTTAAATAAACATAATTCATATAATTGATAATTATATTTTTAATCTATATTTTTCTATTATTATAATATCTTTTTAAACATAACTTTCATGTTTTCAACTTCAAACATAAATATATCATATAATAATTCATACATTATTCATTTTCTCATGCATTACACTTATATTATTACATAATTAACATAAGATCATGCATTTATCCATATACCTTGCACTATATGTATATTGTTTTAGTTTTGACATGGAATCATGTTTGTCAATCATCATTAGCTTATAATTTATTCATGTTTAGCTTTATAATACATGTTTTGTAGGAGCAAATAGTCATTTCATGCATAAAATCATTAGTTTTAGGTGTCATAAGTCGTATTTTGAGCACCATGACTCATGTTTGTCACGTTAAAATAAAGAATTTTCATGTATTATGTCCCACGACTCGTGTTCAAGGGAACACGAGTCGTTTTCATCATGTTTGGCATTGCATGGCATGAAATCAAGCTTCACACAACTGGTGTTCAAGGGAACACGAGTTATGTTCCTTGCATCGCACCTAGGAAAAGCCCTTTTTGCATCCTACGAGTCGTGTTCTACTTAACATGACTCATGTTGCAAGTCACATTTTCCTGTTCTAAGTCGTTCAATCATAATTTGGAGGGTCACAATGCATTCTAGGATTTAACCCATTTTTAAACGGTTTTAAAAGGGATATAGGGGGATAGAACATAGGGATTAAAGGGGAGGTTTTTCAACAGAAAACTTCCATCTAGGGTGTAGAAAATTGGGAGGGAATTATATAGAAAGCCTAATTTTAGGATTTATGAAGGGGGAGAGAAACAAACATATTTTAGGGATGTCACACCCAGCCTATACCTGGAGTAACATGCTCCCGTAGCATACACAACGACCTCCCGTATGGAAAACCACTGTATACGCTACAAGGGATACCTGTACAAGTATAAAATGACGTCGTATGGGGACAACAAATAGTATGGCGGTGAAATCAACAAGCAGACCCAATCTTAACCCTGGATAACCACATACATCCAATTGAATGGACCTGTCAATAACAAAAGTATATTCATTAATATACAAAGGTTTTGGTTACATTATCCATACAATTCACCACCAAACTAAAACTACACTACTGCCTCTCGAAGATATACAAGCTACAATAGAAGACTACACAAAGAAAGTATGCTCGGCTGTCCCAGACCACCTCCAGATTGGGATTGCTGTTGAATCCGCTACTTTGCTAACACTGACAGTCACTGCTCTAGGCCTTCTACAGTAGGCTCGGAACCTGCGTTCATCAATTGATAAACGCTGAGTCGAAGACTCAATGGTGCTAGCTATCATATACACATATAACATAAACAAGCATATCAAATCACAGGTAATACAATGCAATGATATGTTTATCCCCTTCTCTCTCTTTCTGTTCTGTACTCTCTGCCCCTTTGTCCTTTTCTCTTATTGTGCACAATATATTCCTATGCTGGATCCCTATGTACCGGTGCTCAACTCCCGAAGGAGGACAACTGTAATCCTGGCCCGTAAGCCTTTTTGTTATGCCTATGTCTCGAGACTCAACTCCCGAAGGAGGAAATATCATATGCGATTCCATTATGGAATCCTGTAATATATGATCCAGCATGCCTTTCCTCATTTTCTCTCACTCTACTCAGGCATTCACGATCCCAAATGTCATGAATATGCTAACATGCGAGAATACCGTATACAAACTCAAGTAGAAATCATGCAACTTAACAATTAAAGAGCTCATAGCATAAAAGAATAAGCAAATACGGGAATTCAATCCCCAATCATCATTTACTAAGCCATACTTGACTTAAAAGTGATAAAAGAAGCAAAGAACAACTAATACAAACCAGTACTAACTAGCACAAACCTGGTAGAAGTAAAACTGCTAAGGTCTGATCACGTCTCTAAGCTTCTAACCTTACAAAATCAACTCCACTATGCTTAATTCCCTGAAGAAAAATGAGCTCTAGGGGTTTAGGGACGTTTAAGAAGGGTTTGGAAGGAAGAAAAGGAAAGAAAGTCAAAGAAAAGTCTATGTTTATCCTCTTAAAAATGATGTTTTACGTCGCGTACGGCCGTACCAAATCCCTGTATGCCCGTACCAACTTAAAAACCCTGATGCATGGATTTTCCTGCGAGTTGTCGTACGCCCGTACTAATTTCGGTACGCCCGTACGACCCTAAAGTTCCTGATGCATAACTTTTCCTGCGAGCAACAGTATGGCCGTACACCTTCTTGGTATGCCCGTACCGTCTCCAGGACCTCAACTCCCCTGTTCCCTCGAGCTTGGTATACCCGTACGGCTATCCGTACGCTCGTACCGCATGCCTAACATCAGGACATGCCTCACTTGAAGCCCTTAACTCTCCCAGAACCTGTGAAACACACTCCAAAACCAATCCTAACATATCAAACTCACTGTCCCTCATCCAACTGAGAAGTCACACTTCCCAATAAGGCGACAGTATCACATAATACAATCATAAATACAAGCATACATACATACATACATGTATACACATCATCAATATATAACAAAACTCATACGCATACAGACCTCTACCCGTATACAGTGTACAAACTACTAGGGTCTCAACTACAGGTGTAACAACTCTCTCCCCCTAAAAAGAATTTCGTCCTAAAATTAGAACGAAACTTACCAGAAAACAAATGAGGATATTGTTCCCTCATCAGAGCCTCTCGCTCCCATGTCGCATCTTGACCCGTGTGATGATTCCACAATACCTTAACCAACGGTATTCGTTTGTTCCTTAGTTACTTAACTTTGCGGGCTAATATCTGAACTGGCTCCTCTGAATATGATAAGTTGGGTCTAACTTCAATCGACTCCACAGGAATCACATGCGTAGGATCCGATCTGTACCTCCTCAGCATAGAAACATGAAACACATTATGAATCCGGTCCAAATCTGGTGGTAAAGCTAACCTATACGCCAACGGACCTACTATTTCAAGCACCTTATACGGTCCAATAAATCATAGACTCAACTTACCCTTCTGACCGAATCTTATAATCTTCTTCCACGGAGATACTTTCAGAAATACCTTATCCCTAACTTGATACGTGATGTCTCGCCGCTTTAAATCCACATACGACTTATGTCTATCCGACGCGGCCTTCAATCTGGACTTAATTAACTGTATTTGATCCTCAGCCTGCTGAACAAGCTCAGGCCCAATTAATCTCCGCTCACCAACCTCAGCCTAATGCAAAGGCGTTCGACACCTTCGTCCATACAAAGCCTCATACGGTGCCATCTGTATACTTGACTGGTAGCTGTTTATTATACGCAAACTCGATCAAATGCATGTATTGATCCCAGCTACCCTTCCACTCGAGTATACAGGCATGTAACATATCCTCTAGAATCTGGATCACCCTGTCGGACTAGCCATCGGTCTAGGGGTGAAAAGCCGTACTGAAATGTACTTTTGAGCCTAAGGCTCTTTGGAAAGCACCCCAAAATTGAGAAGTAAATCGAGGATCTCTATCGGACACAATAGACGACGGAATCCCGTGTAATCGAACAATCTCTCTCATGTACAACTCTGCCAACTTCTCCAACCCGTAATCCATATGCACAGGAATAAAATAAGTCATCTTGGTCAACCGGTCTACAATTACCCAAACTGCATCGTGCTTAGCCTGCGTCAATAGTAACCCCGTGACAAAATCCATCGTAATCCGATCCCACTTCCACTCTGGCATAGGCAACAGATTAAGTAATCCAGCTGGTACCTGATGTTCCACTTTCACTCGCTGATAAATCAGGCATTTACTTACATAATCCGCTATATCCCTTTTCATACCAACCCACCAATAATATTGTCTCAAGTCTCGATACATCTTCGTACTTCCGGGATGATAGGCAAATGTTGAGCTATGGGCTTCCTCAAGAATCTGTCTCTTTAATTCTTCATTTGCCGGAATATACAACAGTGTCCCGTGCCTCAAATTACCGTCCTTATCCATGGTAAGCAAGTTAGTCTTACCCGACTGCACCTTCTGCAGCTGTTTCTGATACTCTGCATCATTAGCTGCACTTCTCTATATCTGATCTGTCAACAAAGGCTTAACTTTCATCTGTAACTGTGCCAGAATACAATCAGACTGTAACATCAAAGTGGTATTCAACTGTCGCATCTCATACACCAAAACCAACGAGGACTGTCTCAAGCCGGCGAACATCTTCCAACTTAAAGCATCGGCAACCGAATTAGCTTTCCCCGGGTGATAGTCAATCACACAGTCATAATCCTTAATAAGCTCAATCCAGCATCGTTGCCTCAAGTTCAACTCCTTCTGTGTACCTAGGTACTTAAGACTCTTGTGATCCGTGTACATATAGCAGAGCTCACCGTACAAGTAATGTCGCCAGATCTTAAGAGCAAATACAATCGCTACTAACTCCAAATCATGTGTAGGATAGTTCTTCTTATGTGGTTTCAATTACCTCGAAGCATAGGCAATCACTTTCCGATCCTACATCAGAACACATCCCAAACCATTCAACGAAGCGTCACTGTAAATCATATACGCTTGACCTGGAGTAGGTAGTGTAAGAACTGGAGCTTGTGTCAAACACTCCTTCAACAGCTCAAAACTCCTCTGACATTCCTCCGACCAAACAAAAGGAACGTCCTTCCGCAACAACATCATCAAGGGTAAAGCAATCATGGAAAATCCCTTAACAAACCTCCGATAGTACCTTGCTAAACCCAAGAAACTGCGAACCTCGCTGACATTCCTGGGAACTTGCCAATTAAGCACAGCTTCCACCTTGCTCGGATCCACTCTGATCCCCTCTACCGAGATCACATGTCCCAAAAATGCTACTTGATCAAGCCAGAAATCACACTTTGATAGCTTACCAAATAGCTGCTTCTCCCTTATCCGTTCCAACACTAACCTCAGATGACAGTCATGCTCCTCATGCATCTTAGAATAGACAAGGATATCATCAATGAACACGACAACGAACTAATCTAAATAATCAAAAAATACCGTGTTCATTAATGCCATGAACGCTCCTGGTGCGTTCGTCAACCCGAATGGCATCACCAGAAACTCATAGTGGCCGTACCGAGTCCTAAACGCCGTCTCAGCTATGCTACCTTCCTTCACCCTTAACTGATGGTAGCCAGATCTCAAATCAATCTTAGAAAACACAGCTGCACCCTTAACCTGATCGAACAAATCATCGATACGCGGCAACGGGTATCGATTCTTAATCGTCACCTTATTCAGCTGTCTATAGTCTATACACATCGGCATAGACCCGTCCTTCTTCTTCACAAACAACACCAGCGCACCCCAAGGCGAAACACTTGGGCGAATGAAACCCTTATCAAGCAACTCCTATAACTGTACCTTCAACTCCTTCAATTCCCTCGGAGCCATATGATACAGAGTTATCGAGATCGGTTCTGTACCAGGTAACACCTCGATCTCGAACTCCACCTCTCTCTTAGGCGGTAACTCTGGCAACTCCTCTGGAAACACATCAGGGAAGTCGCACACTGTTAGAATCTCTGTCAACTGAGCTCCCTTCTATCGTCCATCCATCACATGAGCCAACACTGCCTCACAGCCCTGTAACAACAACTTCCGAACAGTCACAGCTGTCACTAACCTCGCTGTCACTGACCGCACGTTACCCTTGATCACAATCGGGCCCTGATCAGGAGATTGCAGTGTCACTGTCTTCCGTTAACAGTCCATCACCACTCCGTACTTAGCTAACCAATCCATCCCCAAAATAATATCATACTCTCGGAATGGCATCTCTATTAGATCAGATAAGAAATATACACCCTGTATAATCAGAGGACAATGCCTATACACTCGATCCACTATTATATCTCTACCTAGGGGGCTAGAAACCACTATCTCATAACCTAACCCCTCACTCAACATACCAATCAACTGAGCAAACCGTATATCAATATAAGAATGCGATGAACTCGGATCAAATAACACTAAAGCATCATGATCAGAAATGAGAACATTACCGAGCACCACATCTGCTGCTTGCTGCTCCTCACGGTGCATCAAATTATAAACTCTGGCAGGAGCCCCAACAATCTGATTAACTGACCCCTGACTGGTGCCACGTCCTCCCCCACTATCACGGCCTCTCCCTTGGCCTCTACCTCGCTTCGACCCCTGAAAACCAATAGAGCTCAGTCTCTGCTGGTGCTGCTGCTGTCGAACCTCTCCCTCAATAATAGGATGAACTAGCCCACCAGATCGCTCTGGGCACTCCCGGGCAAAATGACCTGCACCTCCACATCGAAAATATGCCGTACTGCCTGCCCAGCAAGGTCCATAATGAGTCCGACAGCATAAACGACAAGCTTACGGTCCAGCACCTGTATTACCACCATAAGAAACAGGTCTCCCACTCTGCTCTTGCAGCGGTGGCATCAGTCGCACATCGGCTGACCTAGGAGGAAAAGAACTCCTGAACTTGCCCCTCTTCTAAGAACTCGAAGAAGAACCCGGTCCCCTGAACGATCTCATTATCGACTCTTGTCGAGCATCATCCTCAAGTATCGTTCGCTTGAGATCCAAAGCACTGGCCATCAGAGCTGAGAAGTCATCGTATTGAGAGGTCTGCACAAATGCCCTGAGTTGCGAATTCAAGCCCTGCTCGAATCGCTTACACCTCTCTCGTCCAGACGGTATAATATGAGTAGTATAGTATGCCAACCGAGTGAATTCCTTCTAATAGTCAGCAATAGACAAATCTCCCTGCTTCAACCCCAGAAATTCCTGTAGCTTCTGGTCAGTATAGGCTGAAGGCACGTACTTCCGCTTGAATTCTCTCTGAAGATCAGCCCACGTCAGAACTGGAGGGTCAGCCATACTCTGTGGAATGGTCTTCCACCACTCATACGCGTCCTCCTGTAACAAAGAGATGGCATACTCCAACTTTGTCGTCTCCGGACACTTCAACTGGCGCAACACCCTCTGTGTCCGCTCTAACCATACCTCTGCCACGTACGGATCAGTAGTACCGGTGAAATCTGTGGCTCCATACGACCTCAATTTTGTGAAGTCTAACTTATACTCCTCCCTCTGTTCCACTAGAGGTGGGGCAGGAACTGCAGGCAACGTCTGACTCTGTGCCTGAAGAAACTGCATGAACTGGGCAAACTGAGTTGCCATCGGGTCAGCAGTTGATGCCTCCGCCTACCTACCCACAGGCTCTCTCGGTCCTGAGGAACTCTCTTGGGGATTAAAGTTATCCCTGCCTTCCTCACTGACATTAATCCTCCTATCAGACATCAAACCTAATCTGTAGCATGCAAACAAGAGTCCTATGATCAGCGGTGGTCAGGACAAGCAACACTTATGTACTGTAGCTTAACAATCAGAGGCGGTAATCCTAGGAATCCATAACAAAGACACATCGAGCGAAATCATAGCTCTACACCCTACGAGCTCTAAACCATAGCTCTGATACCACTTAAACATGTCACGCCCAGCCCATACCTGGAGTAACATGCTCCCGTAGCATACACAACGACCTCCCGTATGAAAAACCACTATATACGCTACAAGGGATACCTATACAAGTATAAAATGACATCGTATGGGGACAACAAATAGTATGACGGTGAAATCAACAAGCAGACCCAATCTTAACCCTGGATAACCACATACATCCAATTGAATAGACATGTCAATAACAAAAGTATATTCATTAATATACAAAGGTTCTGGTTACATTATCCATATAATTCACCACCAAACTACAACTACACTACTGCCTCTCGAAGATATACAAGCTACAATAGAAGACTACACAAAGAAAGTATGCTCGGCTGTCCCAGACCACCTCCAGATTGGGATTGCTGTTGAATCCGCTACTCTGCTGACACTGGCAGTCACTGCTCTAGGCCTTCTACAGTAGGCTCGGAACCTGCGTTCATCAATTGATAAATGCTGAGTCAAAGACTCAGTGGTGCTAGCTATCATATACACATATAACATAAACAAGCATATCAAATCACAGGTAATACAATGCAATGATATGTTTGTCCCCTTCTCTCTCTTTCTGTTCTGTACTCTCTGCCCCTTTGTCCTTTTCTCTTATTGTGCACAATATATTCCTATGCTGGATCCCTATGTACCGGTACTCAACTCCCGAAGGAGGACAACTGTAATCCTGGCCCGTAGGCCTTTTTGTTATGCCTATGTCTCAAGACTCAACTCTCGAAGGAGGAAATATCATATGCGATTCCATTATGGAATCCTGTAATATATGATCCAGCATGCCTTTCCTCATTTTCTCTCGCTCTACTCAGGCATTCACGATCTCAAATGTCATGAATATGCTAACATGCGAGCGTATCGTATACAAACTCAAGTAGAAATCATGCAACTTAACAATTAAAGAGCTCATAGCATAAAAGAATAAGCAAATATGGGAATTCAATCCCCAATCATCATTTACTAAGCCATACTTAGCTTAAAAGTGATAAAAGAAGCAAAGAACAACTAATACAAACCAGTACTAACTAGCACGAACCTGGTAGAAGTAAAACTGCTAAGGTCTGATTACGTCTCTAAGCTTCTAACCTTGCAAAATCAACTCCGCTATGCTTAATTTTTTGAAGAAAAATGAGTTCTAGGGGTTTAGGGACATTTAAGAAGGGTTTGGAAGGAAGAAAAGGAAAGAAAGTCAAATAAAAGTCTATGTTTATCCTCTTAAAAATGATGTTTTACATCGCGTACAGCCGTACCAAATCCCTGTACGCCCGTACCAACCTAAAAACCCTGATGCACGGATTTTCCTACGAGTTGTCGTATGCCCGTACCAATTTTGGTACGCCCGTACGACCCTAAAGTTCCTGATGCACAACTTTTCCTACAAGCAACAGTATGGCCGTACACCCTCTTGGTATGCTCATACCATCTCCAGGACCTCAACTCCCCTGTTCTCTCGAGCTTGGTATGCCCGTACGGCTATCCGTACGCTCGTACTGCATGCCTAACATCAGGACATGCCTCACTTGAAGCCCTTAACTCTCCCAGAACCTGTGAAACATACTCCAAAACCAATCCTAACACATCAAACTCACTGTCCCTCATCCAACCGAGAAGTCACACTTCCCAATAAGGCAACAGTATCACATAATACAATCACAAATACAAGCATACATACATACATACATGTATACATATCATCAATGTATAACAAAACTCATACGCATACAGACCTCTACCCGTATACTAGCGTACAAACTACTAGGGTCTCAACTACAGGTGTAACAAGGGATGATTGATCTCTAGTCTTCTCTTTTGGATTTCTCTTTTCTATTATAGCTCTTCATCAAGACTTTGAGAAGGCAGCAATTGGAGGGAAAATATAAAAGTTGAAGTGAAAGATTCACCAATTGGATTATATGAGCCACTTCTTATTTCATGTCACATCCTCGTGAGTGACATATCTGTTATACGTATAGAGGTCTGTATACGTATGTGTTTGGCTATACGATGTTGTATTGTTGGATGTATCCTTGGTATGTATGCATGTATGTATGCATGTATATAGGGATATCTGAGCTTGATTATGATTGTGGTGCTGTCTCCTTATCGGGAAGCGTGACTTCTCGGTTGGATGAGGGACAGTTATTTTGCTGAGTTTAGGATTGGTTTGGAGTGTTTTTAGTAGGTTCTGGGAGAGTTAGGGGTTCTAATGGTGCATGTCCTAATTTATAAGGTGCGGTACGGGCGTACATATACCCATACGGGCATACCAAGTTTCCTGGAGATGGTACAGACACACCAAGAGGTTGTACGGTCGTATCGTAGCTCGTAGGAAAATGGGTTTGTCAGGAACATTGGGGTGGTAAGGGCGTACCATTTGACATACGGCAGTACGGTTGCTCGCAGGAAAATCAAGGCATCGGGACTTTAAGTTTGGTACAGGCGTACGGAGTGTTGGTACGGCCATACTTAAATCACCATTTTTAAGAGGATAAACTTAGACTTTTCTTTGACTTTCTTTCCTTTTTTTCTCCTTAAACCCTTCCTAAACGTCCCAAACCCCTGGAATCAGTCCTTCTTCATGCTGTTCAAGTATAGAGAAGTTGGTTTTGTGAGGCTAGAAGTTTAGAGGATCGAGTAGACATTAGAAGTAGCTTGGTTCAGGTCAGTGCTAGTTTGTATCAGTTTGTTCTTTGCTTCTTTTATTACTCTATGGCTTTAGTAAATGGTGCTTGGGGATTGGATTCCTGTATATGTTTATTGAATTGTAATATGAGTATTTTGTTTATTGAGTAAAGTGATTATTGATTGAGATTTGACACGGTTTTCTTGTATTCTGGCATATGCATGACATATAGGATTGTGAATACCTAAACAGAGCGAGAGAAAATGAGGAAAAAGGCATGCTGGATCATATATTACAGGATTCCATAATGGAATCGTATATTATATTACCTCCTACGGGAGTTGAGTCTCGAGACATAGTTTAAAAAAGGGCCTAAGGGCCAGGATTACAGTTGCCCTCCTTCGAGAGTTGAGTACCGGTACATAGAGATCCAGCATGGGAGTATATTGTGCACAATACATGGAAAAGAAAAAGGGAACAAGAGAACAAATCAGAAAGAGAGGAAAGGGGGCAAGCATAGCATTGCTTTGTATTGCTTGTTGTTGAAACTGCTTATTCCTGTTATATGCGTGTATGTTAGCTAGCACCGCTGAGTTTTAGACTTAATGTTTATCAATTGATGAATGCAGGTTCCGAGCCTACTGTAGAGGGCCCAGAGTAGTGAGTGCCTGTATCAGCGGAGAGGCGGATTCTGCAGCAATCCAATTCTTGAGATGGTCCGGGACAGCCGAGCATGCTTCTTTTTGTTAGCCTGTTTATTATAGCTTGTATGTAACTGAGAGGCAGTAGTATCTATGTATTTTGGTGGTGACTTGTACGGATAATGTAACCTGAACCTTTGTATATTTATAAATATACTTTATTACAGAGATCTGTTCATTCAATTGAATGTATGATGCTATCCAGGGTTGTTTTTAGTTTATTGTACGATTGTACCACCATATTGTATGTTGTCCCCATACGACATCTTTTTATACTTGTACAGGTATCCCTTGTAGTGTATACAACGGTTTTCCGTACAGGAGGTCATTGTGTATGCTACCGAAGCATGTTACTCCAGGTATGGGCTGGGCGTGACATTTCATCTCCTTTGATTTAGTTTGAATATTTATTATGGTTGTAAATTCTTTATTTTTGATGTTAATTTACTTTATTCAATTCACAATTATGGATTGACAGTAGCTTGTAAGGATTGGATGTTATGTTGAACAGAATTGATTTCCTTTTTATTAGTAAATTATTTACTTCTTCATGTTCTTAAGTTGAGATTCTTGTCATCATGTTTAATTGTTAGAATGGATCCTTCTAACATGCAAGCATTTAATTAGTTATCTTAATTTCTTTAAAAGAAAGGTTGACTTAACTAAACGAACTTAAGAACACTAATTTATTAACTACCTATGTCATATCCTGAACTGTATGATTCACTGTGCATTCATAATTGACAATATATCATGTTTATATATGTTATTGATATGGAAATGATATAGAACTATGATTATATTGATAAATATATGTTAAGAATTAAGTTTAAAGCTCAAAAGAGCAAAGTAAAAATTTTACCGAAACCACTGAAACGGATGGATAAACCACAGAGTGCACCAGTTATTGGCTGTGGAAACCCTGCATCAATAATTTGTACATGTCCTACTTGTGGAAGAAATCATTCTGGTGTTTACAGAATGGGTACTGGTGTATGTTACAAATGTGGAGGAGCTGGACACTTTGCTAGGGAATGTCCTCATGGTAACCCAATGCCGATTCATACAGTTGCTGAAGGGAGAACTTATCAATCTACTGCTGGTTTTCGACCTGGTATAGGAGCATCAACTAGCAGTCAATTAAATAGAGGCAGAGGCAGAGGCTGTGGTGGTGGCTGAATGAGTAGTCCTAGTTCAGTGAACCAGAACATGGAGGCTCCAGCTAAAGTCTATCATCTACAACCCAGGGAGGAATTACAAGTTGCTGATGTGGTGATCGGTAATTTTCATATTCTTAATCATGTTGTACTTGTGTTATTTGACCCTGGATCTAGTTATTCATTCATCAACACTAGAACTGCATGCTTATTAGACATCACCAGTGAGAGATTGGGTTATGAAATGCTAGTATCTAGTCCACTAGGAAAGGATGTTATGGTAAATTGAATCTATCGTAATTGTCCACTGATTCTTCAAGGGGTGACTTTTTCCACTGATGTGATTGAGATGCCATTCACTGAATATGACGTCATACTTGGCATGAATTGGCTATCTAAATATCAAGCGGTAATGAATTGCAAGAGGAAGACTATTTCTTTCCAACATCCAGAGTATCAGATGGTGCTCATTCAGGGAATTAAATCATCAATTCTTCATAGTCTAATTTCAGCAACAGATGCTCAAAAGTTGCTAAGACAGGGATGTGAAGCGGTATTGGTACATGTTGTAGATATTAAACAGAAGGGGTTGCAATTGTTAGAAATTTCAACGGTGAGAGATTTTCCTGATGTATTTCCATAGGAATTACCGGGATTACCTCCGGTAAGAGAAGTTGAATTTGAGATTGAGATGATACCTGGAACGAAACCAATATCAATTCCCCCTTATCACATGGCTCCAATGGAGTTAAAGGAGCTTAAAGAGAAGTTACAAGAGTTATTAGACAAGGGATTCATCTGACCGAGTGTATCACCTTGAGGAGCTCCTGTTTTATTTATGAAGAAGAAGGATGATACTATGCGGATGTGTATTGACTATCGACAATTGAATAAGGTGACCATCAAAAATCACTATCCTTTACCTCAAATTAATGACTTATTTGATCAATTAAAGGGAGCGACTATCTTTTCCAAGACTGATATGAGATCAGGTTATCACCAATTGAGAGTTAAGGAGAATAGCATTTTGAAGACGACTTTTCGTACGAGATATGGTCATTATGAATTTTTAGTCATGCCTTTTGGGTTGACTAATGCACCTGCTGCATTCATGGCTTTAATGAACACAATTCTTAAGGAGTATCTTGATCAATTCGTTGTTGTATTCATTGATGATATTCTCATTTATTCTCGAGATCGAGAAGAGCATGATAGACATTTGCGTCTGGTGTTACAGTTGATGAGGGAGAAATAGCTTTATGGTAAGTTATCAAAATGTTCTTTCTGGTTGGATCAAGTTTGTTTCTTGGGTCATGTGATTTCAGCTGATGGTATTGCTGTGGATCCAAGTAAGATCGAGGCTGTTGTTAACTGGCAAGCACCTAAATCTGTCATTGAGGTGCGTAATTTTCTTGGATTAGCTGGATATTACAGACGTTTTGTCAATGAATTTTCCATGATCATGATTCCATTAACTACACTTCTTAGGAAGGATGTTCCTTTTGAGTGGATGGAGAAATGCCAGAAGAGCTTTGATAAGTTGAAACAATGTTTGACTCAAGCACCTATGTTAATTTTGCCTACTCTAGGTAAAGATTATGTGGTGTACAGTGATGCCTCACTCAACGGTTTAGGTTGTGTTCTAATGCAAGAAAGGAAGGTAATTGCTTATGCTTCCAGGCAACTTAAACCGCATGAACAGAACTATCCAACTCATGATCTGGAATTAGCTGCCATAGTGTTTGCTCTGAAAATATGGCGTCATTATCTTCATGATGAAAAATATTATATATATACGGATCATAAGAGTTTGAAATATTTGGAAGTATAGAAGGAGTTGAATCTAAGACAGAGGCGATGGCTCGAATTGATCAAAGATTATGATTGTCTTATTGATTATCATCCTGGACGGGCTAATCTGGTAGCTGGTGCACTCAGTTGGAAGACTTTCTCTATGATACAACAGTCATCGTTAATGTTAGTACAAGAGATTCGGAGACTTAATGCCTTGTTGACTGTGCAATCAGATTGTATTTTGGTAGAACTATGTTGATAGATCGTATTAAGGAAGTTGCTCCTATTGATGAAGAGTATCAGAAGCAGATGGGAAAGATTCCATTGGGTAATCAAAAGGTTTTTACCTTGGATTTTGAAGGTTTGTTAAGGTACAAAGATCGCCTTTATATTCCTGTAGATAAGGAGTTAAAGAGACAGATTTTGGATGAAGCTCACAATAGTTTATATTCATATCATCCAGGAGGTACTAAGATGTATAAAGATTTGAAGCTATTCTACTGGTGGGTAGGTATGAAGTGGGACATAACAGAGTTTGTTTCAAAATGTCTAATATGTCAGCGAGTGAAGGCTGAACACTAAGTGCCTGCAGGATTGTTACAACCTTTGTCTATTCCGGAATGGAAATGGGATAGAGTGACGATGGATTTTGTCACAGGATTGCCTTTGACACAGGGTAAACATGACGTTGTATGGGTTATTGTTGATAGATTGATAAAGATAACATATTTTATTCCTGTTCGGATGGATTACAGTTTAGAATGGCTGGCAAAGTTATACATCAGAGAGATAGTAAGACTTCATGGAGTGTCGTCATCCATTGTTTCTGATAGAGACCCACGATTTACTTCTCATTTTTGGGGAAGTTTTCAAAGAGCTCTTGGGACTAAAGTGCATTTTAGTACAACATTTCATCTGCAGACAGATGGATAATCAGAACGGATCATTCAGATTTTGGAGGATATGCTAAGAGCATGTGTGTTAGAATGGGTTGGAAGCTGGGACAGGTATAGTCCACTTATTGAATTCACGTACAACAATAGTTTTCAATCCAGTATTCAAATGGCACCATACAAACCACTACATTGGGACAAAATTGGTGAACGACGGATGATTGGACCTGACTTGGTTCAACAAGCAGAGGATAAGGTGAAATTGATCAGAGAAAGATTGAAAGCTGCATCCGATAGACAGAAGTCTTACATTGATTTGAAACATTATGATATTGAGTACAATGTTGGAGATTGGGTATTTCTGAAAGTATCTCCATGGAAGAGAATTTTGAGGTTTAGGCAGAAAGGAAAGTTAAGTCCGAGATTCATTGGACTATACGAAATTTTGGAAAGAATCGGACCATTGGAGTATCGTTTGGCTTTACCTCTAGAGTTAGATAAGATTCATAATATTTTCCACGTATCTATGCTTTGTAGATACAGATCAGACCCGAAACATGTCATTCTAGTGGAAAACATTGAAGTCCAATCAGACTTGTCTTATAACGAAGAGCCAATTAAGATTCTAGCACATGAGACGAAACAACTGAGAAACAAACGGATTTCATTGATGAAAGTGTTATGAAATCATTACACTAGGCAAGAAGCTACTTGGGAAAGAGAGTATGTGATTAGATAATAGTTTCCCCACTTGTTTATAGATAACTAAGGTTAGATTACGGGGACGAAATCTTAATTTAGGGGGAGTGAGTTGTCACATCCTAAACTGTATGATTCATTGTGCATTCATAATTGATAATATATCATGTTTATATATGTTATTGATATGGAAATGATATAGAACTATGATTATATTGATAAATATATGTTAAGAATTGAGTTTAAAGCTTAAAAGAGCAAAGTGGAAATTTTACCGAAACCACTGAAACGGATGGATAAACGACACTAAAACAATGATTTTTGGCAATCCACATTGAATTTGATAAAATGGCTTTGACCATTGTGCTTTTGTTAACTTAAATTAGATATATGCAAATTTTGAAAATTGTGAATAAAAATTTTATTTATGACGTCATAATTGAATTTGATGATGTAAGCGAATGGAATAATGCAATTTTATGGGATTAGGGAATGGAAACTTAGTTTTGAAATCAAATTAGTGAGTTATATAATTAAAATAGATATTAGAAATTAAAAATAGAATTTTCAATTAAAAGGATATGATGATGTCATAATCACTAAGGATGATGTCATAATTAGAAAATAAGAAAAATAGAGTTATGGAAGGTAATAAATATGTATGGAAATAGAATAAGATAGATTATATTTTTTTAAATAGAATATTTAAATAGAAGTGGGATTGGTATTTGTAAAAGGTATAGGGAATTGAAAAAGTAATTTGGAATTTTATGGTAGTGGATGGAGAGAGAAGGTTAGGAAATGATATTTTAAGTGAGTGGATGGATTG
>CANYBF011628785.1:0-14341 GCA_948192965.1 Dalechampia spathulata | reverse complement strand
TATGATTGGCCAATTGAAATATGGCAGTGAAACAGATTGATTGAGGGAGAGAGTGCAAAACATTGCATTCTCATAAATTCATTTCATAATTGCATACATTTTCATGAAATTGAAATGAATATTGTGATTATGGACATACGTGAATTAATTGTGATGCTATGAATGAAAATCCAAGATGAATCTAGGTACTACGAGATGATGAGACGAGAATTTTGAAAGTATATCCGAGTGAATATGCTTACCTCAGAATTTGAGCTGTATGCTACAATAATTACATATAATTGGCATGTGATTTTACGCTTCCCTGTAATAATGATTCTTATGCTATTGTTGTGAAATTCTTTATACTTCAATATGATTACTTGATGCATTCATTTATTAGCGCCACTGAGTTTTACTCAGCGTTTATCATTTGATGAACGCAGGTCCAAGCACATCAGAAGCTAGACGGGGTTAGCATTAGTTGTTAGCAGTGCGGTACACGACTTCGGCGATTCTTGCGAGGGTTGCCATACTGGGACTTAGTTAAGCAGACTCCGGCAGGCATTGTGTATATTGCTTATGCTCTTTTCAATTTAGCAGTAACATTAGGTTGTGTTGCTTTGACTACTACTACTTGCTGATGCCAATGGGCATAACTATAACCTTCTTTGTATTTGTAACAGATGCTTCAGTGTTGTTCCTTATCTTTTAATGTGATTATCAGAAGTACATCTTGTGAAAAAAAAATTAGTAGCATGCTTGATATAATTGTGATAATAAATGATTAGTGAGTACTTTCCTTTGTAATGAAATTTTGGAGCTCGACGGAGGAGTTTCAGGGTTTCATTACGGGACATGTCTCCACTTGGAGGTGTGACATATTCTTTGAAATTTATGAGATCTTTATTTTGATTTTTCCTTGTTTCATGTTGTTAATGGCTAATAACCTTTGCATATATTTTGAAGATTGATCTAAATTGTATTACTTTGGTGCCTCACTTTTGTCATGAATGTGGTTGGCTATCACATGTGTCTGGCATTTAACCCTAAGAATCTTTTCGCATTTTGTTCCTTGATAACTATTGTGAAATGCATTAGAGTTGTTTCATTTCTTTTATTATAACAAGGTTTTTTTGTTATTTACAGATGGTGATATAAACAAAATGATTGAGCTTACATATTATAGTATATTATGCAGATACATATATATACATATATATATATGTTGGAGTTTTGAGAGGTTTAATGTAAGTATGCTCCATGGTCGATGTCAGATGTTCTCGTTAGGTTAATTATGTATTGCATGCATAAATATGGTATGACTCGTTAGGTTTCCCTCTTTAGCTTAAGGGTAAGCATCAATTTATTTGAATATTTTTATTCATCTAAACGTATTTCTAGTATTTTGTAATCACTTGCCCATTGTTTTAAAGGGCAATTTATTATTGTAAATTTATAATTATGTGTTTTAGATTTTTATAAATTCATTTTTCAAAAAATACATTAATTTAGTTATGGAAAACAAAGATCAATGGACCAACCATTTCAAACAAAAATCTATAAATTTTACAAAAATAACTTATTAGGAGAATTTATTACAAAAATAACAATCTTGTAGATAGGATCAAAATAATATAAAATTTAATATTTTTACATAATAATAATAATAATTTACTTGTATCTATTTAGATTTTCCTGTTTAGGATTATATAAATTAATACCTAATGTTCTACACAGAGTAGTGTCAGAATGTACTACTGCAGATCTGAATGTCTCAATTCTTAATCTCAGCTTCCCATCTTTCCTTTGCCTCTTTTGCAAATCCCACTTTTTCTCTTCACTTTCCTTTCCATCGTCCATCTCATTTTTAAAAAATTCATCTTCTTCTTCTTCAACCTTCTCTTGTTCATTAATTTCTTCTTTCCCACCTGACACCACATAAACAAAAGGTCCGATTGGTATGTCGTTTAACTGGAGCAAGGTCTCCAACGTCTCCACCACATGGCTCATGCTTGGTCTGGACCTGCAATGATGGCTCAAGCATTGGTATGTCAATGCTGCTGCCTTTCTCGCACCTTCTGTCGAATACTGTCCTTCTAGTCTTGGGTCCATTAATTGGTCAAGTTTATGGTGATCTTTCAACATGGGTCTCGCCCATTTTACTAGATTTTGCTCTCTTGATGGACGATTCTTGTCCACCGATCGCTTACCTGTCAATAACTCTAGCAGCACCACTCCAAAACTAAATACGTCACTCATTGTTGTCAAGTGACCTGAATGCATTAAATGCATGTAACACATGCACCCATTCAATAAAATCTCATGTCTTTATTGATCCAATGAAGCTCATCTACATAATTAGCGCAAAGGAAACTACTTTGGGTTACCTGTCATTATGTATTCAGGAGCAGCATATCCTTCTGTGCCCATAACACGAGTTGTAATGTGTGATTCATCCCCTTGTGGACCATCTTTTGCTAGTCCAAAATCTGAAAGTTTTGCGTTATAGTCCTGACCAAGGAATCAAATAAGAAACAATAATCATATTTTGTGTGTGTATATATATATTGGTGCCAATCTCTGTTCTGTTTGTAACAACTAAATATTGAAGAATGATTACCGCATCCAATAACACATTTGAAGCCTTAAAATCTCTGTATATGACAGGTTTTTCTTCTCCGTGAAGGAAGGCAAGGCCTTTTGCTGCTCCAAGTGCAATTTTCAGCCTTGTTAACCAAGGCAACGCTGCAGAGTACTCTGCATCCATCAAACAAGAAAAAAGTTAATAAAAGCTGATAATATATGATGAAGGAAGAATCATTATCAAAGGAAGGAATTGTATACTCCCAAATAGTTGATTCTCCAAGTTGCCTCTAACCGCATATTCATAAACAAGAAGCCTGTGCTCATCCTCGCAACAGTAGCCGATCAAGTTCACAAGATGGGGATGTTTTAATTGTCCAAGAATGATTACTTCTGTCTGCAGACAGTTAAAGTGAAAAACCCATTAATTGTGACTAATGAAGCATGATAAACTTGCAATGAACATGATCATAAGAAGGCCAAACCGTGTTAAATAAATTTATCTGCTTGCTTACCAGCCACTCTTTATGACCTTGAGAACCATCCAAATCCAAGGTCTTAACAGCCACAGGTTGTGCCTTCAATCCAGGCTTAAACTTATCAGTGATGAACCCTTTATACACAGCTCCAAACCCACCTTCGCCAAGAAAATTATTCTTGGAGAAGTCATGCGTTACAGCTTCTAGCTCTTTCAGGGTGAAAACATGGAGATTAAAGACAGCACTTGACAGATCACTGACAGATAATGGTGAAGAGAGGTCACTCAAGTCTGAGAAACATAGTCTTTGAGAAGTAATCTGATGGGAAACATGAATCTTTGGCTCTGGAAGTGGAAATGGATTCTCAAACTTGAAACATCCGCTGAATAATAGTTTCCAAGTACACTTCTTAGAAGCCATTATTTCCTCTTCCCCTAGAAGACATGAGCCAGCCCAAGTTGTATATATATAGGGAAATAATCTATAATTTTAAACTTAAAATCATTTCTTAGATGATTTACAATCCAATTAATCATAAACTCATTATAAATAACATTAACATATATTTGAATAAAAAAATATCATTTTTCTTTCAAAAAAATAAAAATGATATCATCAAATAATTTAATTAAAAAAATTATAAATTCAATTTAAAATTGTTATTATCATAAATATTTCATATTAAATAAATTTAGAGCATAATAATAATGAATAGTGAATAATATAGTGGTTAAATATTGTTATTAGGAGATACCCTTGTAGACTTTGAATGAGGTTGCTGGTCTCCCGGGGAGTCTGCCCTAAGGAAGGATGTTCATCTACTCGGTCTACCCACATGCTTTTATTTTATATGCACATCTGATTTTATCCAAATAATTCCAAGTAAAAATATATATAAATGTGATTACCAAGAAATTTCATAGATAACAAAATTGGGGGCAAATGGGTTGGTCAAAGATGAATGGTACGTTTCCCATGGAAATTCCAAAGTCTTCTCAAACTTCACAGAAGCTTCTGCAACTCACCCACAAATTTCTCATATTTATCACCTTTCACCCACTTACTATATACTAAACAAATAATATTCACTGACATCAAAGTTATGTTATTTTCAAAAATGGAAAAAATAATTTGAAATATTAGATTTAAATTAATTGTATGGGATAAAATTAATGAAAAAGAGAGGTCATTGCCTTAGACGGATTATTTGGGAAAAGACTTGATGTAATATTTATATCCTTAATCAAAGTCTTCGTTGACCACAAACTGAATATATATATAATGTAGTATCACTAATCCACAATTTTTCCAATTATCTAATCTAGATTTTACTCGCACTATTTATTGAGCTAAGCATGATTACGTCATTATAGTACAATTACAAGTTAATTACCTCACCTTAACCCCCTTATATTATATTTAACATTTATTAAAAATTTTAATAAAATTTCATTATTTTAACAAGAAAAATTATTAATTTTACAAAAATCATTAAAGATTATTATAAAATAAAATAAATCAATTTTGTAATTGATTTTAGAAATGGGAAATGGTAATGATGACAAAATTGAATGAAGAAGATTAAAAGGGCAAAGAACGCACGGATGCATGCATGGAAATAATTGATGGATGATGATGAAGACAATAATTACGCGGTGGGAGCATTGGATTATTACTGTATTGCTAGAGAAGTGGATTTAACATGCCATACCATTACCATATGACCCATCATCAATAAGATCCACAATGCAATTGACCAACAAAAACTTGTAAATTTACTTTCTCAGCATTTTCTTTTTTTCTCAGACCAAAGAGGGATTGCGCCATTAGGCTTTAAGCGACCATCCTGATAACTCCACTCTTTAACATTTGATGATTACATGCAACCATTAAGAATTTCAGACAAACAATGTTCTTTTCCTTCTAAGCACGACGAAAATTGCTGCTCTTCCGCGCGACGAAAGAACCCCTTCTGCCTCAAATATACAACTGCAAGAAATAATTGACAACCAAATCACTTGACATGCACTAATGGATTATGCACAGGTTTATAAGAGATGAGTTCATAAATACCTCTTTGTCCACAAAAAAAGAAAAGATAAACTTGCTATTTACATGGAGAAACCCTGCAAAATGACTTGGTATAAGTAGAAAATACAGGTGATGGAAATTGTTCTTGTAAGATAGCAAGGGGGTGGTGCTCACACGCCTTTGCTCAACCAGACTGGATTATCCCTTAAAAAATAAACAATTACGGGACATTTAGCCAAAACAGTGACACCACTATACTGCCAAATCACAATATCAATTTATCAGCCTCTCCTGCTGCTATCTGAAAACATGGTTCCCATTCTGTTGGAGCCTTAAATTTTCAATGAGCGACTGGTAAAACGATTTCAATGCCTTGAAATCACTACCCTGTATGGAAACACGTCAAACCAGAAATTAGTGCAATTAAACAGAGCAAATCATTTAAATGATGTAAATTGGACTTCCTTCTTGCCTGAGCAATCTGTAACATTGGATATTGGTTATATGCACCAAAGAAACTGGGAACTAAATTTGCCTATACAATTCAGTAGCTACAAAATACAAGAAATTTGTTATTTCCTGCCATTTTCCTATCATAATTCACCAATAGGAAATCATTCAACTCCTAAACCAAAGGGCAGCATCCGTGATTTGTTAATTGCCATACCATAATATGTTACTTACCAGCAACCTGGACTTGGACTAATGATTAATAACCAAAAAACTAGCTCAACTTTATTGAACTAGGTCTTGATTTCAAGTTGTTTAGAGCCGGTTATATAGATGTCTCTCTATTCCATACAATTGCAAACCACAAATCAAAAGGTGTCAGATCATTAAAACAATTACCATCACTCTTTTCAAGTTAGTTTAGCTCTACCTCTACCTTTCTTCCACTGTAATTGGTCTGAATATAATCAACCACAGAAACATCATATTGAGCATACAACTCACATCGTCAAACCATCACGATTTATCTTTCCATCAGCTCGACCCCATTAGGAGCAAATCCCAAACTTCTCCTTAATTCACAATTATGAATTTTATCTGTTCTTACACATCTTTTTTGAACTGAAAATCTACTCCTATATGGACCGTTCATTCATTAGGGAATTTCCATCTTGGATCATACAACCTAGCATGCCAATGAATTGCCACATAAATATTTTGTAGCCTAGAACTTTTAGCAGAGACGCTATATTCCAATTGCCAAACATCACAAAACACACATGTTAACCCCAGTGCTCTATAGTATAAAAAGTTAGCTGGAACTTGAATTTTACCTGCAACTTTTGGCAGTACTGCTGTGCCAAATCTTGAGGGCAATGTGCAGATGGAAATCCTTTTGAAACAAAATGTACAAGAAAATCATTACCAAACTTCTCATACATGACCTTCTGCGCCTGTACAATTTCTCCAAACAAAACAAGCTGCCACAAAATCCAAAACAATTTCAAATACTTATTCGGAGAACACCAACATTTTGTATGCTTCAGCATTTCCTATTGACAATCTACATATTCCTAGACAAACTTCAATTCATTCAATGGTTCAAATACACACACCCTTTACAAAGGCCAACAAAGTATAAATGAGAAAATGTTTCTGCATTCATATATTATCAGTATTCTTAACCTTCAGGTCTCTTTTTTCCTCGTGCTAACCTTATAATAAGGTGAGTAATATTTCACCAAAGAACACAAACAACGCTTAGGTGGGCAGCAGATGACACAATTAATTACAATGTTCACAATAAAACTTGGAATTTTAGAACAAAGTATGAAGATGTAAGCAAATGAATGACGATGAACCTTGCAAACTTGCATCACCAGGCTTGCAACAGCAATTGCTAACAAAAAATAACAAGTAAGGTAGGATATAGCTTTTCAATAAATGGCTCAGAACAAGAAAACCTTGCATGATTTGCATAATACTCACAGTATTTGCATCTTGGAACTCGAAGGACTTGTCAAGCACACTGTACAGACAACAGTTTGTTGCAAATACCTCAATTATGAAACTTCGAAAACCAGGCACCTGAGTATATTAAAGTCGATCAGGTGATGTAAACCCTTGACAAAAAAAAAAGACAATTAAAAAAAAGGGACAAACCTTTTCTTCACCATAGGATTTGGTACACCAATCTTTAATTAATCTAATGAATATCTGCACGCATGCCTGAATTACAGAAAAATAAAAAATGTTACATCAAGTTCAGAATTATTGAAATGATTTAGTAGAAACAATCTTGCATGCCTGAATCACAGAGAAAAACAATGGTACTCAAGTTCATAATTGTTGCAAGAATTCTAGCAAATCTAAATTAAGCGCCAAACCCACCTTTCTTACAAGGATATCTTTGTGATTGCAGGCTGTATAGAGGAGCAACTGCATCAGAGAATCCAAGTAGCCCCTGCTTTTGGGTGAAAGAAAGACTGACGATAGATCATGTGTAGCTATGACATGAAGGAAAGTGTACATCGTTTTCTGAAGTTCTTGTAATTCACGGATTTCCTACAAGAAAAGGCAAATGACAGCAGAGAAATAATTCAACAAATGACTGTATATTACAAAATATTAAGCTAAAATATAACTGCAGAAAGGTTCCTCATAGTCCATGAAAAGTTTATATTAGAAATGGAAAACAACATACTATACCGATTTAGTAGTAGAAAATAAAATGCACCAGTAACAACCCAATTCTCTTTTAAATATTTTCCAACGTGAAATGAAAATGGTGCTGGCAGGAGATCTTGACCACTGCTACCAATAAATTGAAAAATAACAATATTGCTATCTCCGTACCTCAGTATTGATTCCAGGTCCCGATGGATATGCATCCTTTGGGATGATACCCAGAATCCTACCAGCAATGGCAGGGAAAACTTCTTCCACAATGTCATGAACCGACGTGTTGAATTTGCAAATAAGTTGATTAAGCAGTACAAGAAAACCAACCATTTCCTTGGGCTGAAATGAAATGAACGTATTCCTGATCAGGTCAAATTTCACATCAAGAATTACAACAGAAAACTAGTATCATAATCATTATCCAACATGTCAATGAAAATTAGAGTAATTCAATAAATATTTAAAAGAACCAATGTCTTTGGAGGTAAATATTTAATAAATATTGACAATACCTATACCATAATCTGTCAAACCCATGTTAAATATAATACCTCGCACTCAGCAAGCAATTGCTCCAATGCCTTTGGAAGATATGGAAATACAGAAGCTCCTAAAGTATCCACCATCCTATGGATGAAGGATGTAACCTGAATACAATGAATGCAATCTTTAGACAAATGTATATAATCAAAAATATATCAGAGCTATGTGCTCCTGTGGCTTCATAGGCTACTCTTACCTTAACCCGGAGAGGCTCAATCTTTGGGAACACTACAAGAATTTGTAGAAGAATATCCAATGTCTGTATACAAAAGAAGAAAGCAACATTTTACACACAGAAAATACAAAGCAACCTGTTTAAACATCAGGCCTATTGCAGGACACAACATGCAGTGCAAGAACATAAAACAAAACATGTCACATACTAACCTGCTTAAACATGATGCCTATTGCAGGACGACTAGCAGTCACGAGACGCTCACTAAAACCCTGGATCAAAATTAGGAATTGTAAGGACAAACAGCATCATCCATGAAATCAATCGTCTAATCTAAAAAAAAAAGGAAAAAACTTCAGAAACATGCTTGATGTGTTCTTGACAGAGTGATGAGATATCAAGTGAAAGTAAGTAAGCATAGCAAGTTCAAATGATTACGCTTCCAAGACGATTTCTCGTACCACAATGGCTATTCTATAAGATATTAACACCAATGTTAAAGATTACTTAAACAGAAACATATGCAGTGAAAAGAACCATAAAAGGCCATAGAACGGGAAAAGACCTTGCTGAGTGCATTAATTGCCATAATTGTTTGCTGAATATTAACAATTTTCCCCGGAGACTCATCTGAATTTAGCACTTTGGCATTCTTGACCAAATCGTCAACCTAGATCAAACAAGCAATTCAGAATGGAACAATAAAGCATGCACCATTGGCCATACATGGTACAAAATAAGCAGCCTATTCAGAAAACCAAATATCATTATCTTTTTTGTTTATAGAATTATGCACATGTAACATCGTACAGCTTGTTGAACACTAAGTATTTGGGAATGAAAAATATATAGCGTCCATCTAGCATTGTTGTTTGACGTCAAAAGGCACTTTTGAAATTATTTTGAATTAATTTATTGATATTTCAATTTTTCTAACATTGCATTTTGAAAAAACATTTATTTACCTGCTTTTTCCAAACAACAGATTCAAAAAGAAATTTCAATAAAATTGGAATGTGTTTTTTGCAAACGCAATGCCACAAAAACCAATAGAGGGACGGAATTAAAGAGTCTGACAAAGTTACAAAGTAATAATAACCTGGTGACAAAGAGGGGTGAGTAACGAAGAGAGATAATCAGCTTGTTTCTCTGGTGGCACATCTTCCATACCAATCAACAAACCAATTGCCTACAAATAGTCCTAAAACATGTTAGAATAAATAGCAGAATTATGAATTTTTCCAAGTCAAAGAATTGCTCGACACATGCAAGTCTGCATTTTCAAGTGTGACCCTGATGAGCAGATGAGTTGTGAATGAGTGAATTTGGAGAAAAAAAGGGAGAGAGAGAGGAGAAGAGAAGGATTTAGGCACCTCGAAGATATGGCTACCATCTTCAGACCCAGAAAGTTCATGAGTTGCATAATCCATGCTGGTAAAACGAGCAACTGTATCTTGGAGGCTCTGTCAGTTTATAGGAGCAATGCAATTATTGTAGGAAAAAAAATTAAAAACCAAAATTCCCAGATGTCTTCGTATAGACAACAAGTAGATGATTTTCCTAGTACCTGCAAAATTGTTTCTATGAAAGGAACCAGCTTTGCTTTTAGCAATTTCACAACCCTCATGAACAGGTAGCTTGCTCTACGACTCACATGAATGTTTGGATGGTGTATTCCTCTCTCATCAAGAAAGGCAGCTAGAACCATCGGGATATATTGTGTATTTTCTTGAACAAATTTCAAATATCTAGTCATTGTCTCCAAATACACCAAGGCAACTAACCTGTTTGAATGGCAGATGAATCTTGTTGAAAGAATCATTGGCACTAATTCACCCAACAATCCACTCCCAGTTCTCATGGCTTCATCACTTAATGATTCTCCAAGTGCATACAAAAGAGAAACCGCAGCTTCCACCTCTTCAACATTTCTTTCAGATGAAGACGCAACAGCACTAGCTAAAGAGTTTCTGATAAACATCTGAGTAACCTCAGGTGCCACACGACCCACACTGCGTAGCAACACAAACAAGTCCTTTCTATATTCTATCATCCTATCTTCCTCTTCTCTTCCAATCTTATCCAACATATCAAGATTGTCACGATGTATAGGATCATAACAAATTTGTGTACGAATGACTTCCAAAATCTGACCAACATAATGTGCTTGTTTCTCTCTCAATGGAGAAAAGCTCTTCATAGTTGCAACATAACCAGAAAGGAACTGTACAATACTAAATGCTGTGTCCACTTCACAATTTTGCATTACATAAAAAACTGAAGGTAGAACTTCATTCAAAAGCTCTAGTGAAACCCCCTTAGCATCTTCAGCACTAACCCTTTTGTAGCACTCAAGAACCTCCACAGCATACCCAGTAATCAATGCAGCAATTCTTAACACCAACTCTGAGTCACTATCCCCAGTTACCAAAGGGAAAACCCTACTAATTTGAAGGCTCTTCAATATGGTTAACTTAGACTGTGGATCCATCCTCTTAGAAACCACTGCCAAGACACACCCCACAGCTGCCCCCCGAAGCTGCTCAGATTCCCCGTCAACCAGTATCAACTCAAATAACAAAGGAATAAAAGCATCATTGACAATCAATCCGATATCAATCCATAAAATATACCTCCTCATTGAATCTAATACCGTACAACATACCTCTGGATCAGAATTTCTATACATGGATATAATGTCATACCAAGCTCTCACTATCTGGCCCACGCATTGCTGCCTCATTGCATCTTTAACCCGCCCTGCCACAGTTAATTCTTCTGGTGTTCGAGGGTAATCTAAACTAATCAATTCATCATCAAGTGCATTCAGAACCCGGCAAAACATATCAATAACTACAGCTCCCTTAGTTAAGTGTGGCAAAAAATCAACAAACACCGATGACCAAATTAAAGGGTACTCGAAATAAATCAGAGTAACTAAAACCTGAGCAAGCTTGTTCTTCAAAAATGCAGGGCCTTCTAAGAACCTAACAGCATTGCTGTCATCGATCACATCAAAACAACACATAGAAAAAACCGACTTCCTAATTAAATCCTTCTCTTCCAAATTTAGTAAAGCATATCTAATCTTAATAACCTCATGTAAAGCCTGTAAACACCAAAACTGAACTTGAACAAGATTACAAAAGCACAATTTCTCAACACATATCCGACATATTGATGGTGTATCCTTTATTTGTTGACAAAACGAAACCGCTTGTGATTTCAAAGATGAATCAATGGTACCGGATTCATCAAAACTAATAAGTATTGCTTTCTCAAGATCATCCATTTGATTATTATACAGATTGAAACCCGATAAAGTTTATTTCTTTAGTTTTTAGGGTTTATCGGGAAATTGAGAAAAAAAATAGAACCCAACAAAACTCCACCTTATTGGGTCTTGCCTTGCAGTTGAGTCTGGTTATTGGGTTTTGAGAGAGCTTACCTGTTCTGATATGAATTGGTAGAGATCTTTAAATAATGTGGTGTGTGATTTCAATAATGAGGGTTAGGGGTTTTGTGGCTTGTAAAGGAGAATAATTATAAAAAAAAAAACCCTAAAGGCGTGTTTTGACTGTGATTAATTCGTACCGTTTTAAAGGATTTGACACAGAGGAGAACATATGAAACCGTAAGTATATAAACGATGAAGATGAAGAAATATAGAGGGGCGTTTGTCTGTCATTTAAATTACTAAGGTGTCCGCTGTCTTTTTAAAATGTCCCTACTAGTGTGAGGCGGTGATGGATTGCTAGGATTTAGCACTCTGCGCGGACCATTTTATGAAAGGAAAAGTCATCGAATTGAATTGACTTCACTCGACTTAATTTTCTATGTTTGCTTCTTATAATATTATAATTTTATTATATTATTAAAATCAAACAAAATTTATGTATATTATTATATAATATTCAACCTAGTTTCGCTTTATGATAATTGTTATTTTTTATTAATAAATCGGTATCAAATGTTATTTAATTATTTAAATTTTTGAATTAACTTTTCACAAGCATTAAATTTGTTATGCGAAAATTATATCTCAATATTATATTAATTTAATTTAACATAAAACCTAATATTTTACTTGAATAAAATTTATACATAAGTAATATAGATGAAATTGAGGTCCATAAGTAAATTTTTTATTAATTTGATTTTATATTATATTTATAAAATGATAATTTTGCATTCTTATTTATCCTCTTCTCTCATGTTATTGACATAATAGTGTTGACAAATTCATGAATTTACAGACAATAATTTAATTATTTATTTAAAGTAGGTTAAGGGGGTAAAAATCATAGGGTGTTCTAATTTGGAAGCCCTGCTTTTGAAATAGAAAACCGTAAGTAGCACGAAATATAGAGATCTGGATTCCCGAGGAAATGGAAGGCAGTTGATTCCATGTCGCACCGCAGCTTTATCCAAAACAAGTAATTTCCTATAAAATTCTATTATTAAATGCTTAATTAGTGTTTTTGGGACATCATTGTAAATTAAGAATCCTTTGAAGCTTGAACCTAATTAAATTTGCAGGATTCATACCTATCTTTATTTACTTATTTATTTATTTATTCATTTTAACTCTCTTTTTAAAAAAACTAGAGTTTCATAACATACGTTACATGTTAGGATAAATTTTTTGACCCGTCATTTATAATAATTTTATATTTTATGTTTTCAATTTTTTTTAACCCGTCATTTGTAAGCATTATATACTTATTTAAAATGTTGTTTATATAATGTTTTCATCCATTTTTTTATAAAAAATGAGAGTAAATATTAATATTAATTAGCATAATATTAAATTAAATTAAATTTTATATAATTATCTTCTTAAATTTGAAAAATATATGTCTTAATATGAATTAATATAATATTAAATTATTATATCATTATTAAAATTAATAAATTAAAAATGTAAATTAATATATAATTTAAAGATAAACACTACTCATTTTATTTGTATTTATTAGGTACTAAATTTTATTTAAAGTTAAAAATTACTAATTTTATTTAAATAAAAATACTATTTATTTTATTTATATTTGTTAGCAACTAAATTTTGAATTAAAAAAATTACTAATTTTATTTATATTTAATTATTAAATTTTATTCAAAGATAAATATTACTAATTTATCGTATAAATAATTAATAAATATAAATAAAATTAGTAGTATTTATATTTGAATAAAATTACTAGTATTTATATTTGAATAAAATTAGTAGTTTTTAACTTTGAATAAAATTCAGTAACTAAAATAAATAGTATTTATTGTCAAATTAGGTATTAATTTATATTTTTCATTTACTAATTTTAATAATGATATAATTATTTAATATTATGTTAATTAATATTAAAGCATTCATTTTCCAAATTTAATAAGATATATATTAAACAAAAAATTATTTTATTATTTTTAATCTTTATATCTATTTTTTATAAATTTTTAAAAGTAATATTTATCTTTATATAAATTTTAAAAAATAATATTTATCTTTCAATTAAAATTAAAAAAGTAATACTTATCTTGCTGTAAATTTTTAAAAATAATATTTATCTTTAAATTATTAAAATTAAAAGAGGGAGGGGTAGACTTGTATTTTCACTTCCCCCCTCTTCCCACTTTTAATATGTACTAGAGTTTCATAACGTGCGCTGCACGTTAGTACGATTTTTTTGAACCGTCATTTGGTAATAATTTTATATTTCATTTTTTCAAATTTTTTATCATAGTAATATTTTTTATAATTTTAAATTAATATTTGACGTTTAAGTATTATATACTTATTTAAAATATTGTTTATATGATATTTTCATCCATTCATTCAAAAAAATGAAAATAAATATTTATTTATCTATTTGATAGCAAAACCTTTTTATAGACTACATTTTTTGTATATGTCAATTCC
>CANYBF011628463.1:0-36100 GCA_948192965.1 Dalechampia spathulata | reverse complement strand
TCCATTTCCTTCATTTTAACGACTCGCCAAAATAATACCACGAGTCGTTCATTTCTTTTCTCCTTATTTTAATGACTCGTGGAGTAATTTCAACGAGTCGTGTAATTATCATATTCTTCTTGTACGAGTCATGCACCTCCTTCTCCTTTATTCCTTCGAGTCGAAAACTACTAGCAAGCATCCGTCTTTACTGGTTCCTTGTGTATTTTGAAAATTTACTTGCTAAAACTCCTCAAAATAATCATGTTTTGGGAATATAGAACACAAGAGGTTAAAGAATAATAAAACATATTTTCAACACAAAAATCACAAAAACATAACAGAATATTCAAGCAAATACTTTGAAACCTTAATAAAAAATAATAAATCACACAACAAAACTAAGACATATCAAGTTCTCATGAACAATAACCCCTACTCCTAAGTGATTAACATTCAAGCATGCTAGTGTTATTTTGGTTAATCAATTCTTTTTGTAAAGTAATCAAATAACCTAGGTGAATAATTTTTCATTTAAGTTATCAATTTATAAATAAATTGAACAAGCATTAAAATTAACAAAAGCATATGAAAATCATTTAATCTTTAACTTTAATCGATTAATATTCATATAATCATCATTCCAACCTACTTGCACCCTTAAGGTGCATACTGATACATCATTCAAACTAAACTTTAAGTTTAATGAATGATTAGAAATGTAAAAGTCTCTTAGAATTTTTAAATGAACTAAACTAAAACTTGCCCTAAAATGCTAATTTCTAACCTTAAAATGGAAAGAGAAAATATATTCTTAAATGTAAGTATGTATTTATATGTATTTTGAATCCTAATTGTAATGAAATGACCTTAACCATTCAAAAATGTTTCAATGATCTAACATGCTTAAGTAAAATTAAGTAAAAATGGGATGCAAATGAGTTATATAACTTTAGGAAGGTTTACACGAGTTATGTAAATACATATGAGTGATTTCATGCATGAATAATATTCTACATTACTTGTGTAAGGGTTATATGAGTGGTAGGAGTGTAAATGAGCAAGAAATGAAAATGAGTAGTATGTTACATGAGTCAATGTGAGCATTACATGCTGCTTAGGGGCCTAAAATGCAAGGTATTAGAATGGATAATAAATTACACAAGATGTATAGCCTTTACATGACTTGTATAAAGCTAAAATGCTAACTATCAAGCTCAAGTAGTAAGTTACACAACTTATGTAGCCTTTATATGAATTTTATGGGCTTGAAATGCATGAAAATCAAAGAGGTAGCAAAGTACATGACTAATGTAACACTTGCATGAGTTATGAAAACCTAAAATGTGAAGGAAAATGCATATAAATAATATATTATACACTAAAATAACATGCTAAGGCTTAAAATACAGACTTTAAATCATGAAAATAAGATTAATGATGCTATGATTATGCAAACATGAAAATATGATATGAAATGATGGAGAATGAGATGTAAATCATACTAAAATAGTGAATTATTATTAAAAGATGCAAGAATGTAATTCATGATGAATGTGAATAAAGAAAACATAAAGTCAAGTTGAAAATGTGAAGCTGGGTTGTAAAAGGGTTACAAATGAAGTTTAACAAAGTATAAAAGTCATGCATTAAACACTCCCTTAAACTTAAAATATCGCTTATCCTCAAACAAAAGTAAAAGGAAAAAATGAAAATTATAGAAAATAGGATCAACTTCTTAAAACAATCTAAGAAATTCAAAGCATGAAAACCAAATTCTAATTACCATGAACAAATTTATCACAATCCAACCAACCACCTAATTCCATAATAAAAAATTTAACCTTTAAAATATGAAAATAAATAAATAAATAAATCAATACTTCAAAACATTCTTTTATTTAATACATGTGAATCAATCTTAAGGATTATAGTTTGATTAAAGCAAGAAAATAACTCAAATCAAATATACCTAAATTGCATATATAAGAGAAGATAAAGACAAAAATATTTATTTTTAGAACGTGTAAACCTTTTTATTTTCTTTTTATATCAAGTTTTTATTAGGATCAATTTACTTTATTATGAATCTTTAACACGAGTGTAAATGCTTATGGCACAAACACTTAGTTAATCAATGTAAGCAAGATGTGAGTGTAAGTAAAAATAAACAAATGCAAACATACATGAATTTTGCTCCCCCAAACTTGTTTATGACATTGTCCCTAATGTCAATGAAATGGAAGGAAAATGAAAAGGAATAGAAGTGAAAATACCATCTTCACCAAGGGTGTGTGTATGGAGCCTTGATGTTAAAAGAACCTATGATAATAGTCTTCCAAGCGAGCAAATTAGGTATTAATGGAATAAAAAGACCCAAAGTAGCCTTAATAATGGTTTGTAAATCAATCAAAGTTTGGTTATTTTTAATGATTGTGGTAGTGAGGTTTTATAATTGAAGAATGACATCATGGAGAGTGGGCTCAAGATGCTTGATAAAAGATTCAATGATGGGAAGGCAAAAAAGATGAAAACAAGGATGTGGTGTAAAGGTTAATGGAATAAAATCAATATCATTAGAACCATAACCATGTTGAATAAAATAATATTGATACTGCTGCTTATAATGTCTAATCACCCAACCAAGACCTACCTTTAAGCATTGAGAAATGAAGTTTTTTCAATCGTAAGACTTTGAAATACCTAGCAATCATGGTTGTAAGTCCCCGATAATAAATAAAAATATTCTTAGTTGAGGTGGCTAGCTTAAGGAACCCACTACAAATTTAAAAGGTGGCATTAAATGAAATCTTATTCTTTATGTAATGGTTAAGGAATAATATTTCCTTGGAAAACTTCAATCCTTCCTTTTTAGGTAACACTATACTTGAAATCAATAACATCATGTAATGTAAAATAGGCAAAGCTAGTTGATTAGTGGTTGAAATGTCATGATTATATTGAGCTCTATTACTCTAAGTTAAGAAAACAACTAGTGATTTTTAAATTATGCAAGGCTTTAAAAATGACATTTTCAAGCATCATGAATATTTCTTTAAATTCCTTGAAGCTAGAATTAAATTGCTCATTATTAAAATTCAACTATGGAAGTCTAGAATTATCAAAATATTTGTTTAATTAGTCTCTAAAGGAGCATAAAAACTTTGTTTAATTATCAAAAAACTTAATTCCTTAGCTTCTACAAATTCATCCCAACCTAAATTGTAATATAAACATGCACCTTAGTGAAAATATTCAAATGCCTAAGAGCATTATCATCAATATACAACGTGTTTATAATTTCCCATTTAGGTAAATGCTCATACCTTGCATTTTGGACATCAATGGTGATAGGAAATGGATAAGCAGATGAACGTTTGGATGATGAAGGAGCTTTTCTTTTCCTTTTTGAAGATGAACCCATGGATGCATGTAAAAATACACCAAAAAATTCAAATTTCTTAGGTAGGTTAGTAGAATTTTGCAATTGTTAAATTCTTGAGAGTTCAAAACTTAGAAGTGAAGAAGGTAATTAGAATTTAGGAGTGAATAAAATAGTTAGGGTAAATAGTGAAATTGAAGAAAATATAGGAAAAGAAAAGAAGTAGAAGTAAAAGAGAGAAGAAATAGGAAAAATAGGGTAGATCAAAGTGAAGGAGGGTGGAGCAAAGAAAAATTTATTGAGGAAGAGTGGTAAAGAGAAAAGAGGAGAAATAAGAGATGAAAGCATGAGTTTGGTTAGGAGAAGAAGAGAAACATAAATCATAAGAAAGAAATTAGAGTTTCTTTTATTTGTGTTTTGTAGAGTTGTAAGGGATTTAGAGTTGACATAAGATATACATGAGTTAGAGATGGGGGAATAACTCATGTAAGTTGTTATAAGGAATTTTAGGGTAGAAAATAAGGGTACATAGCTTGTGTAGGACTACAAGTCATGGGAGCTGTTGGAAAATTTTCTAGGCATGAAAATGAGCTACATTAATTATATAAGAGCTTACATGACTTGTATAAGCTATTGGGAAATTTGGAGAATGCTTGAAATGAACATAAATAATGCATACAACTCTTAGGAACTATACATGAGTCATGTAATACATTGGAAATGAAAAATTTATGATGAGAATGCAATGAAAAATGAAAGGAACAAAGATAAATGAATGAAAATGCAAAGTATAAGGAAAGGGAATATATTGAAACTAAAATATATCAAGAAAATGAAATAAAAATATGATAAAAAAGGAACATATATAGTTAGAAGCAATGAAAATAAATTGAAAGAAAATAGAATGATGCAAGTGAAAATGCATGAGAAATAAAGAGGAAAGGATAAATATAAGAAATAAAATCATATATATATATATACAATGTATGCTAAATGATGCACATAAGGCAAGAAATAGGCAAATAATAAAATAAAATACAAAAAATACAATGCTGAATGTAATAAGTAAAGAAAATATATAAGAATAAAAATAAATAAATGAAAAATCTGAGTGAAATGATGCTTAATTAAAAGGATTTAACAAGGAAGGTAAAATGAGGAACAAAAAAAATTATAATAGTGAAAAGTAAACCAAACAAACATAAGTAATGAAAGAACGTTTAAATAAAAATCTAAAAAATAAATAAAAAGACTAGCTCATGCTAATAAGACCTAAAACAAGAAGAAACCAATTAATAATAAAATAAACAAAAATTATGGAAGGGAAATCAAGTAAAAATAAAAATAAAGTGAATTAAATAAAGAAAAAAGGGAAAGGGTAATAATTAGTTATTGGAGAATTATTGAGTTGGGTGAGGCAAGAGGGTTAAATCTATTCTTTTATGTTGGTCAAATAGTTTAATGTACACTTTCAAACAATGCCTATTTACTTTAAAAGTTTTCCTATTTACTTCTTATAGCTCAATAGTTCTATAAGGGAAGATTTTATAGACTATGAAAGGTCCAAATAAATGACTTCAAAGCTTACTTGGAAATAACTTAAGATGGGAGTTAAAAAAAAGAGAACTTTTTGGCCTTCTTTTAATGTACTATTAATCATATAGTAATTATGCCATGCTTTAGTTCATTCCTTACTAAACACCATCATAAGCATTAAGGCAAAGCCCATCTAACTCATTTAATTACAATAATCTCTTCTCTTTAATTAGATCAAAATTCATATTGAGCTCATTAATGGCCCAATATTCTTGATGCTCTAACTCCATTGAAAAATAACATGTCTTCCCATATAGAAGCCATAGAGGGTAGTATTAATTAAGGTTTTAAAAGTAGTGCTATAGGTATAAAAAGCTTTAACTAATTTAAGACTTCAATCCTTTTAAGAAGAGTTAACCATTTATTTCAGAATATGCTTGAGTTTTTGATTTACAATCTTAGCTCGCCTACTCATTTATGGATGGTAAGGAGTAGTTACCTTGTGAATTATACTATATTTAGCCAACACCCTTTCTAATATTTTCTTACAACAATGAGTGCCACCCTTGTTAATTAAAGCTCTTAGTTTCAAATCAAGTGAAAATGAACTTCTTCTAATAACAAATCACCATCTTAGCATCATTGGTAGGAATCAAAATGACCTCAATCTACTAGACATATAATGCACACAAATAAGAATTTAATGATTATTCTTAGAAGATGGAAAGGGAACTATAAAGTTGATTCCTTAAATATTAAATAATTCTACCTGTAAAATCCCCTTTACTGGCATCTCATTTTTCCTCCTTATTCCTCCACTTCTTTTACACATATTACACCCTTTCATAAAAGCTATGACATCTCTAAACAAAGTAGGCTAATAAAAACTTGATTGTAAAACCTAAGCAGTCATTTTCTAACCATTCATATGACCTGTATATGATGATGAATGTCAATCTTTTAAACTATCCAATATTTCATCATCTGATTTACATCTCGTAAACAACCCATTTGTACATCATTTAAATAGAAGTAGCTCCTCCCAAAAATGCTCCTAAAAAAGGAATCTCTTCCTTTATTTCTATAAGATGTCCAGAGGAAAAATGCTAAATACAAGATATTTGATAAGACACTTACACACCCATTCACAAAAGCTACAATATCGTTGAACAAAGTGGGTTAATAAAAACCTAATTGCAAAACCTAAGGAATCATTTTCTGACCATTCCCATATGATGATGAATGTCAATCTCTCAAAGTGCTCAACATTTCATCATTCAATATACATCTCCTAACCAACCTATCTACACACCATTTAAATAGAAACATCTTCTCCCAAAAATACTTCCAAATTAGAAAAAGGAATCTCTTCCTTTATTTTTATAAGATATTCAAAGGCAAAACACCAAATATATGATAATTATTGAAATCAACAAACCATAGGACTTCTCCTTAGACCATAAACAATCTCTCATCCAAAAAAGTTTCATTAATTGGAAATTTATAGCTCTTGTCTCCCTTAAATTATTGAAGTCAAATATGAGACAAGTGATCATCTATTAAATTCTCAACCCTTTTTTTATCCTTGATTTCCAAGTTAAATTCTCAAAGTAATAAAATCCATTAGATTAGCCTTGGTTTGCATCCTTTTTAATCACTAAGTACCATATGACCATATAGTTAACAAAAATAATAGCTCTTAAACCTACTAAATAACATAAAATTTTTCCACAATAAACATAACTGCTAGGAAATCCTCAATAATGGTGTAATAAATTTAGGCTTCATTTGAGTGTAGCTTGCATAATTAATCAACCAATGTTATTTACCATCTCTTTATCCAAAAACAACCCTATAATGTAGTTGACTGCATCATATATTATCTTAAAAGGAAGATTCTAGTTAGGGGTTAAACAATTGGTGCATGACCAAGAGTGTCACACCCATCTGGTAAAAACATGCTCCCATAGGGTGATTAATAAAAACCATTTAATTAGGAATTCATTAATCTCACTACAAAGGATTTGAAATTTTCTTTTAATAATAATAAGCCACACATAAGGTAACTTAAGTATCTCAATTAATTTACAAACATAAAATATTTTATTGCCTTTAAATTGTATAATGATAGTTACATAATGACATATTTGCTAGGAATATGTTATACAGTTTAATACATGGTTTTGAGAAACATACAAGTCTTTGAATATCTTGACTGCATTGGTGCCTTTTTTATTCGAACATCCTCCTGAACTATTTTGACCTGTGTTCATCAAAAGATAAAATGCTCAGTATAAAACTCAATGGTGTCTAAAAAGATAAGAACATTATGAATAAAATTTGATCAACTTATTATAATATGAGTATAATTAATAAATAAATTTATCAAAGAAATCTATAATAAATAATCATAATAAATATAATATTAAGTAATTTCTTCTCATCAATATTCGATTACCCTAACAATGATAAGTAACAATCTACTAGTAGTTATCTCTATAACCAACTCAACTTTTTCATAGATCAATCATAATATTTTTCTGATAATCAAAATAATGGCAGTAATTAAATCATCTTACCAATATTGAATTATTGTAATAATGAAGGATAATTTTATGTAGCCAACTCTGTACACTCATCAAAATTGTTCCTATAAGCCGATTCTAATTTTGCCCCATCCATCAATTAACAATGATAACACGCTTGATATCAACGAATGTAAATTTTATGTTACATTCTTCTTTCTGTGGAAAAATAATATGTTGTATGGTAATGAATGTAAATGCATGCTATATTCCTTTATTCTCTGTCATTTCATTATTTTTATTCATAAGATAGTAGTTATATAATGTATATATCAATGTTTGCAAATGTACTGCATTCCATTATAATCTATTAATTCATCTCAATAGGATAATAATAATATGCTGTATGAATTATGAATGCAATGCTGTGCATTTTCTCCTTTATCTCTTTTTACTATATATGTGGCCCATTGAGAGGGAACCAAACTCAACCTGCCTTAAGAATAATCATATCATCATACTGGGCATAATTGGTAAGGAATTGTACTTAACCTACCATCGAGGAGGGAGCCATTCTTAACCTGCCTCGTAAATCTTATCAATTATCAATTTATATAAATATACTAGTGCCTCCCTTATATTGCCTTTTATTTATTTATAATACATATATATGTATATATAATTATACCTCCCTTATTCCTGTAAAATGTCATGCCTATGATATATAATGCATGACCTTAATGCGTATGCATATATATAATGATGACATAACTATAAATAATATCTTAAAATATATCAATACATCATATATCCTACATTAATATAAAATAATTAAATATTCATAATACTTTGTGTTATGGAGTTTGAATTAATAATAATGGCACAATTGTGAATCTATAATCATTTAAAGTTTCCATATACCGTACAACTTTCATTAATGAATATTAACTAAATTTGTATAATATTTTACCTTCTAAAGCTTTAATCGTCAAGCTTTTGATTTCTATCTGTAACTTTATTTACAACATAATTATTATTAAACATAAAGTAATCCATGCCATTCATCATTAATTTCCAATTTTGTATATATATATAAGCTAAAAGTAGCCTCAGATGAATGAATTAATAATCATTACTTTAATGGACATTTCATATGTACACATATCAACTAAATACATATTACTTGTTTATAGTTTAAATTATCTAAATATAAATATTATTATAAAATAATTATCTTCAACATGCCACTCGTTATTTATTAATCTCATTTCTAGAAGTTGATCGTGATGAAACATATACATAATTTAAGTTAATATTATTAATAAAATATGACAATTCTATTGCGTACCACAATTCGTTATCACCTCTTTTATTCTTATAAAATAATACAATTCACGTGATAGTCTTATTTGTAAATATTGATCAATAAATGTAAATATAATTGATACTTTTTACATTTCTAAAAAGTAATGTATGTATAATATATATATAAAACCATTATCATCATAATTGATAATATATATAAAACAATAAATCTTCAACTAGCAATATTAGAAACAACAAAAGAAAATAGATTCTATCCCTAGCAATCCATCAACCAATGCCATTTAATACTTAATAGATAAATCTATCCCTAACATTCATCTAAAAAGTAATAAAATAGTGAATTTGAAAATAAAACTCTATGTATGAGGCCAATACTCATAAAGGTCTATTAAAGATCAACAGATTCAAGTTAATACAAATGTAGAAAAGAAACTGTCAAAGAAATATAGTTCAAACAATCCCCCAACACCCTAAATAACTAATCAGCCCTCCATATCAAACACAAAGTACAAAATATTCATCAATATGCTGAAATCCATAAAGAAGAATAAAGAAAGAAAAGATGGAGCTTGAAATCTCTTAATTCTGTAGGTTCCTTCTTCAATTTCTTTTTCTCTTCAGCTCTTTCCTTCAACTCTTCAAATGGGTCTTCTTAATTCTTCCTACGTGTTCTCCCAAAACCCTCTTACCGTCTGTTGTGTTTCTATATGCCGTATATCCCTCTCTTACTGCTTTAGCTCTTCGTTGTCCTCCATCCTCTCTGCCATAAACCATTTTCCTACTCCCTCTTTTCCCTCTCCATCAGCTGCCTTTTCCACGTGGCTTCCAATCTTTTTCTTCTCTTCTTAGACCACCTTCCCCTTTCTTTATTTACTAAACTATCCCTACATTAAAATATAAAATAAATAGTATATTTATAAAGTAAAATAAAGTAGTAAAAGTTTAGAAAACCAACTCCTAAATTACCTAATTAACATAAATTAATCAAGAAAAAGTAAATTAATAAAGCCTAAATATCAGCAAAATAGGCTGATATCAAATTCCCCACACTTAAAGCTTACTGGTCCTTAAGCAAGTGATACAAAAATAAAATATGACTATATAGATGTAATTGGAAAGGGATCTAACTTAAATAAGATTCAAAAAAAGTAAATATATTCATTTAGCAATTTCACATGATCAACATATAAGACTTGCATTAGAAATCAATAATCTCATATACGAAAGACCTTTCTAGCATCCAAACCAGCAAAAACATAGAAAAACCATCCAATCATTACCATAAATCAAGGCAACAAAATGAAAACAAGGCAATTTTAAGCTTGAAATATCTAGGAGTCTTATAACACTACTAAGAATAACTCATCAATTTATAAATGGTTTCAAAACAAGTCCTCAAGACATTTTTAGGACTGAATTTCTTCTTTTATTGGCAGTTTCCTTTTTTTGTGATCTTTTCTTTTAGCATAATTGCATTTTTACTTCAAGTCACAAGCAAGAAAAGAGGTGCTTTGCATACTCTTACTTCATTTCAAAGCACATACGAACTTACAATTCATGAAGCAGTGGAGTAGAAGCCTTACTGATTTATGCTTAGCACTTATTTCATTTTTTTTATATGTGTCCCTTATTCTTTATTGGATTATTAAGAAACCAAGATGATAAATAATGAGTCAATTTAGCAGTAAATCTAAAGGATCATTAAGCAAAACTCCCAATCAAAAAATTTTATTAAAAATCTTCTTTTAAATAAAGCCAATGAGTTATTTAAATAATATGGAAAGCCTTCTTAATTAAAGCTGTAATGAAATTCCTAGAAAGGGAAATCATATATAAGATTATTAAAAAATAATGCAATTTTAACTTGTATTCATGCAAAGATGCTAAAAGAAATAATTTAACTAAGTTGAAGCTTATTTAAATAGATAGCTTTTCATTACAACCATAAAAAGAAATTTATTTAAGGTAATATAGGCAAAGTTTTTGGGGCAAGAGCTAAAGCATAAAGGAATTAACATCAACGAATCATAAAGGAAATCTGAAGTCCTAGAATCATAAATATATAATAAAGTAAATCTAAACCTATGAAGGGGGTTAGCTTCAGGGTGATAGTCTAATTTAACAAGATAGGCAATCTGATAAAACTATTAGAATATCATGCAATTCACGTAGCTGAAAATGAGAAAAATGATAGAGTCTTCAAATTCACAAAAAATCATGCATCAGAACAGAAGAAATCACTCATCAATTTCCATCTTAACAATAAGGTAATCATTACCCAAGGCATCATAGTTCAACATGTATTCAAATGATAGAGACAGAGTTAGCAGAATAATTAGAAAAGCAGATTCAGTAAAATCATACCTAGCAATACATGCATTTGCTATAACCTGATAACACAAGCATATGAGATAAGGGAATATTCATACCTTTGAATTGGCAAGACTGATGAGCTAAAGAATCTAGTGACTCAAAAGAAAATCAAAATGCAGCAATACGGTAAGAAAGAAAGAAACCCAAAAAGCTTAGAAATCCCAATAGTAATCCCACAACTTAGAGAACAAAAGTAACAAGAGCTGGTGAGTTGCGGTAATTAGAAAAGATGAAATCGCAAGGTGAGAAAATGATCGGTGGTCAGAGAATGGGTTATAAGGATTTGAAATTGATGAAATTAGGGATATCTGAAAAGGTGAAAGGGATTTTTGGTGGAGAGAAAGGTTAGGGATTTTAAAAGAAAAGGAAATTGAGGATTTTGAAGAGGTTACAGGTTTTAACTTATCAAAAGGTAGAAATAAATAAAAACAAAATAAAATTAAAGGAAATAACATTATATAAAGGAAGGAGCACACGCGACTTAACTAAAGTAATAAAAGAAAACACATTAGGATAAAAGAAAAGAGAGATATCAAAGAAATAACTAAATAAATAAAACTAATAATATAAACTATGATCCAACACTAAATCTAAAAAGCTATAACTAAGAAAAAAAAATGAAAAGTGAGAATGAATAGCAATAGATTTAAATAATAACTACAAATAAAAAAAATAACATAAAATAAAAATAAAATAAAATAAAATAAAATAAAATAAAATAAAATAAAATTAAAAATTAAAAATTAAAAATTAAAAATTAAAAATTAAAAATTAAAAATTAAAAATTAAAAATTAAAAATTAAAAATTAAAAATTAAAAATTAAAAATTAAGTTAAAAGGAAATAGAATTAAAACCTAATCAAATGATAATTAATTAATTGGAAATTAAATTCAAGCTAAGTAAATAAAGCCTAATGACTAACTAACAAATGATTAAAATTAATTCACTATAAAACTATAATTCATTAACTAAAAACTAAATTATGGCAAGTAAGGAAAAGAAAACCTAAGCAAATATATACATAAATAGTATGAAATATAATACTAAAACATAACTAAAACAAAAAGAAGATAACTGAAACTAAAATCAAATAACAGAAAAATAACAGGAAGGAGTAGAGAAACTTAAAGCTATTTTTTTTGAGTTAAGGTTTCTTTGATCACAGGAAGGAGTAGAGAAACTTAAAACTATTTTTTTGAGTTAAGGTTTCTTTGATCACAGCTGCATTAGGAGGTAGGTTCATCTAAGAAGACAACAACTTCCTTGGATGGCGGTTTAACATAATTGTATATTTTGAGTCTTTGACCATTGACACAAAAATTCCTGCCATTAATCCCTTATAGGTCCATAGCTCCATTTGTTAAGACATGAACAACTTAGAATGGTCCAGACCATTCTCAGTTTACTAGGAAAAAGTTTGAGACAAGAGTTGAATAGCAAAACTTGGTCTCCAATTTTGAATTCTCTAGCTACAATCCTTTTATCGTGCCACAGCTTGGTCCATTCCTCATAAATGCGAGAATTCTTATAGGAATTTAGCCTTGTTTCCTCAAGCTCATTGAGTTGGAATAACCTTTCTGACTAGCCTGATAGAGATCAAAGTTCAATGCCTTGATAGCCTAAAATGCCTTATGTTATAGCTCAATAGGGAGGTGATAACTCTTGCCATAGACTAGCTGAAATGGTGTAAGACCAATGGGAGTTTTGAATGTAGTTCTATAAGCCCAAAGAGCATCATTAAGTTTAATATACCAATCCTTTTTGAATGAATTTACTATTTTCTGCAGGATCCATTTTAGTTCCTTATTGCTGATTTCCACTTGTCCACTGGTCTGTAGATGGTAAGGTGTTGCAACCTTATGATGAACCCCATATTTCTTTAACAGAGAAGTAATGAGAGAGTTGCAAAAGTGTTTTCCTCTATCAGAAATGATTGTTCTAGGAGTACCAAATCGAGGGAAAATAGTCTGCTTCATGAATTTCTTCACTACCTTGGCATCATTAATTAGGGTGGCAACTGCTTCTACCCACTTTGACATGTACTCCACCATAACCAAAACATAGCAATTCCCTATTGAACTTGGAAAAGGACCCATAAAGTCAACTCCTTAAACATCAAAAAGTTCCACTTCTAAGATATTGTTCAAAGGCATTTTATGTCGATTGGATATACCACCCATCCTTTGACAACTATCATAACTTAAACAAAATTTGCTTGCATCCTTAAATAATGTTGGCTAAAAGAGACCACTTTGTAGAACTTTTGTAGCAGTCTTTGAGGGATCGAAATGACCACCCACTAGCATAGAATGGTAATGTTCCAACACTGATTTAAATTCTTCATCAAGGATACATCGATAAATCAGTCTATCACCACATCTTTTAAATAATAAAGGATCATCCCAATAATAGAAGGAAACATCCCTCATGAACTTCTTCCACTATACATAGGAAAAATCAGATGGTATGGTTCCAGTAGATAGGTAGTTGGCAAAATCAGCAAACGAAGGATAACCAACAGATGATATATAGTAAATGCTCACCAACAAAGGAATCATAAAAAACTAACTCAAAGTCAACATTGATTGGAGAAGCAGAGGGGATTCTGGATAAGTGATCAGCTACACAGTTTTCACATCCCTTCTTGTCCTAAATTTCATAGTTAAACTCTTGAAGCAAAAGAATCCATCGGATGATCCTAGACTTAACTTCCTTCTTAAGCATCAAGTACTTGAGTGCTGAATGATCAGTGTATACAACCACCCTTGAACCAATAAGATAAAGATCAAAACTTTTCAAAACCATATACAATAACCAAGAATTCCTTTTCTGAGGTTGTGTAGTTCTTTTGTGCATCAACAAGAAGTTTACTTGTATAATATATTGCATATAGCCATCCATCTTTCCTCTGACCAAGGAAAACTCTAATGGCAAAGTTGCTTGCATCACACATCAACTTAAAAGGTAATGAGAAATTCGATGGTCTTAATATGGGGGTTGAAATTAAGGCATTCCTCACAGTTTTAAATGCTTGCACACACCTTTTATTAAAATTAAACACCACATTTTAAGCTAGCAAATTGCAAAGAGGCTTAACAATCTTAGAGAAGTCTTTTATGAAGCGATAGTAGAAACCTACATGACTAAGGAAGTTTCTAATGTCTTTCACTGGAGTAGGAGGTGGAAGATTTGCTATTGCTTGTATCTTTGCCTTGTTTACTTTGATACCCTTTGAAGAAACCTTATGTCCTAATACTATGCACTCAATCACCATAAAGTGACATTTTTCCTAATTAATGACAAGATTATGCTCCACACATCTATTTAAAACTTTAGAGAGATTTGCTAAACAATCCAAAATGTTAGTGCCATAGATAGTGAAATCATCCATAAACACCTCAACCAATGAATCAATTAAATCAGAAAATATAGAAAGCATGCATTGTTGAAATGTTACAGGAGCATTATAAAGACCGAATGGCATGCGACAGAATGCAAATGTACCATATGGACAAGTGAATGTGGTTTTATCTTGATCATGTGGATGAATGCGAATTTGATAAAATCTAGAAAACCATCAAGTAGATAAAAGAATGAGTATTGTGAAAGCTTCTCTAAGACTTGATCAATGAAAGGAAGTGGAAAGTGGTCCTTACAGGTTACTAGGTTCAATTTTCTATAATCTACACATATTCTCCAACTTGTAACCACACGTGTAGTAACCATTTCATGCTTATCATTCTCAACAATAGTGATGCATTCTTTCTTAGGAACCACCTGAATTGGACTCACCCAAGGACAGTCTTAAATAGGGTAAATGATGCCGTTATCAACCAATTTGGTCATTTCCTTTTTCATAACCTTCTTAAGAGTGGGATTAAGCCTTTTTTACGGCTTAATGGAGGGTTTTGAACCCTCTTCCAACAAGATGCAATGCATGCACACACTAAGACTAATGCCTTTCAAATCAAAAATAGTGTAACCAATGATCTTCCTATGTGCTCTAAGTGTGTCAAGCAAATCATTTAATTATGCATCATTCTTAACTATTGCAATATTTACTATCATAGGATTCTAAAAACTAGAGTTTAGATATACATACTTGAGTTGAGAAGGCAGTGGTTTTAGTTTAGGTGTTGACTTCACTGATACAGGCTTCTAAGCGCACCCATGTTCGATCACCTGAGAAACTTCGAAAATAGATTCTGGTTATGCTGATTTTGAGAAATTGCATTGTTCATCAAGAAATGTCTCCAGATCAGATTCAGTAGATTGATTTATCAATTTTGATCCAAGAATCTACCTTACACACTCATCAATAATATCCATTATGTCTATTCGGGAGCCAGTTTCCATAGGTGTGGGCTATTTCACTACTTGCAAAACATCATACTCCTCTTTTTCATCTCTTACTTCCAAGGTCAATTTCCCACCCTTCATGTCAATAAGAGCTCTGGCTATCCTTAAAAAAGGTCTACCAATTAGAATAGGCACATGTGGATCCTCTTCAAAATCCATAATCATAAAGTCAACCAAAATGATAAACTTTCTCACTAGAATTGGCATGTCTTCCAAAATCCCAAAGGGATGTTTAACCAATCTATCCGCTAATTGAAGAGACATAGTGGTAGGCTTCAATTCACCAATGTTCAACTGATTACATATGGAAAGCGGCATGAGGCTCACACTAGCTCCAAGATTATATGAAGCCTTTTCAAAGGTTAGATCTCCTATTTTGCATGGGATAATGAAACTACTAGGATTTTTCAACTTGGGAGGTAATTTCTGAACCATGTAAGAGCACTCTTGAGTCAAGGTAACCAATCCATACTCCTCCATCTGATTCAATTGCTTGTGATATCTTTCATGAACTTTAAGTAGTTTGGTATTTCCTTTAAAGCTTGAGAAAATGGAATGGTGATGTGCAACTGCTTAAAGGCATCTAAAAACCTTCCAAACTATTCATCCAGCTTCTTCTTAATGAACATTTGAGGGAATGGCAAAGGTGGGGCATGAATAGAAACTTTATCAACTGGTTGTTTACCTTTGTCTTTCACTCTTTGGGGCTGCTCTGGTGCTTGAATCAAGTCTGCATTAGATCTGGCCATAGTTTTTGTATCAAGTCCTATTCTGTCATAGGTGTGCCTCTCAGTTGTCTGATCAGATGAATTCTCAATTTCCTGATTTTCCTCTACAGCAGTATTTTTCTTATCCATTACAGTAGGTTTTTGCTTTTTCTCATCCAACTGTACTCTTTCCACCTTCTTTCCTTTGTTTACATCAAGATATCTTAATATCAAGGTATTATATTGCTCCCTTGGATTCATCTCAGATTGGCTTGGTAATTTCCTTTGAGATTTTGAGGTAGAGGCAGAAGTTTGAGCTATTTGGGTCTCTAACATCTTGTTGTGGGTAATCAATTGATCAATTTTGGATGAGAGGTTTTTGAAATACTCTTCATGCTATTGGTAAGTCTTGATTTGTTGATTTATAAAGCTTTCTAGGAGTGTTTCAAGGTTACCTTTATGAGGTATAGGGGCTGGTTGAGATGGTGGTGGTTGGTATGGTTGTTTAGGTTGGAAACCAGGTGGGTTTTATGGCTTGTTGTAACGTTATTGTTGGTTGGATTGGGTTGCTTGATTGGTCAAATTGAAATTTGGATGATTCCTTCAACCTAGATTGTAGGAATTCGAATTGGGGTTGTAAGGCTGCCTTTGCTGAGAATTACCTCCAAGGTAATTAGCTTGCTCACTAGACGAATTCCCCACAGTTATATGTCCTGCTCCATAAAAATCACAAACCATTAACTGAATCGTGTTGATTGCACACTTACTAACCATCTTAGAGAGAGTATCCATATTAGCATTCAACATGTTCAAACTATCCAACTCAAATAAGCCTCCTTTTTTTGAACCTTCCCTTTCATTTTGCCATTGAGAGTTTTGAGAATCCATCTTATCTAACAATTCAAATCCTCCTTCTGGTGTCATATCAAGAAACTCTTCACTATCTGCAACATCTATATAGCCTCTATAGGTTCTCTTCAAACCAAAATAGAATATTTGAGGTAGTTGCCAATTCAAAATCCTATGATGTGGACATTGTCTCAATAATTCCTTGATTGTCTCCTATGCTTCATAAAGACTTTCATCCACCGCTTAAGAGAAATTGTTGATAGCACTCCTTAGCTTGTAGGTCCTTTAAGAAGAGAAGTACTTATTGAGGAAAGCTTGGTGCATTTGGTCCTATGTGACTATGGAATTTGGAAGCAAGCTACTCAACCACATTTTAGCTTTATCCCAAAGTGAGAATGGGAAAAGCCTTAGTCGGATTGCATCGGTAGTGACTCCATTGATCTTGAAAGTCTCATAAATATCTTGAAATGTAAGCAAGTGAGCATATGGATCTTCTCTAGGTAAACCAGCAAATTGATTGTTAGACACCATATTGATGATAGCCGGCTCGATTCTAAAATTGTTGGCTTCAATGGTTGGCCATGCTATGCTCCCTTAAATAGTAGTAGAATTAGGCATAGTAAAATGCCTCATGCTTCTTCTTTGGTCAACAGGATTTACATCCATATTTGCTAGTTGTTGATGAGCTCTTTGCCTTAAAAGTTGATGAAAAGTGTAATCAATTTCTGGATCAAACTCGAGTGCTTTGTTTAATTCCAAGCTTTGGGTTCTATGTATTCAATATAGTGCCTGTGATCAAGGAAAACCAAGTTAGAACATTGATAGCAATAGAAATTTCAAATAACAGAGACACAGAAAAATTGAAATTTTATCAAGCAAAGCAACAAGCATGGTTGTGCCTGAGAAAAATGTAAAAATTCTAAAATTCGTCCTGTTCATAATAAAAACAATTAAAATAGAAATTGAAAATTTACAACTATTGAGAAAAGAAAATTCATGAAAATGTAATGAAAAATAAGTGATTATAAGTTAACTTTTACACAAACTAATTAAAAACTAAGCAAAATAGTAAAATATTATCAAACTAAATGAACAAAGAAAAATATATTAACAAAAGGGTTATCTTAATCTAGTTTTTCATAATTTAAAACTAATATTGACTAAGAACCATTGATCTCGGGCAATGGTGCCAAAATTATATTCATACAAGAATGCGAATATAAAATAAAATCTCAAAAATGTAGCAACGGGTATTGTCCACAAGGACCAAGGGAGTCAAACACTAATTAAAAGCTCTAAATAGTCTAAGACATTTAAATTGAAGTTAATCAAATTGGGATTAATAATGCAAGCAATAAGTAAAGAAATTGAAAGCTTAAATCATCTAAACAATGATAAGTGTACATGGAAAATTGATGAAAATAACAGCAGCAATAGGAATATCGATAGCAAAGTTAAATGATAATAAAAAATAACCGCAGCAAATTAACTAATATCAACAAAATTAAATGACAGCAAAAATAATAGTAGTAGATGAAACTCTAATTGGATCCTGTCATAGTTGCGAATTGAAAACAACAAAATAGTAAAAACAATAGAATACAGAGTAAAAGAACAGTAGAAATAAACAGTAAAATATAGAATAAAAGGGGCAGCAAGAATAACAGTAGGTAAATAAGAATCTCAATAAAAAAGGCTTAAGGTAATGGGTTCATGTTAAAATAATAAATCTTCAACAACAACTTTCTAGCAGTATTAGGAACAACAAAAGAAAATAGATTCTATCTCTAGCAATCCATCAATCAATGCCATTCAAAACTTAATAGATAAATCTATCCTTAGCATTCATATAAAAAGTAATAAAATAGTGAATCTGAAAATAAAACTCTATGAATAAGGCCAATACTTATAAAGGTTTATTAAAGATCAATAGATTCAAGTTAATACAAATGTAGAAAAGAAACTGTCAAAGAAATATAGTTGAAACAACCCCTCAACACCCTAAATAACTAATCAGCCCTCCATCTCAAAAACAGAGTACAAATTATTCATCAATATGCTGAAAAAAAGATAGAAAAGATAGAGCCTGAATCTCTGATTCTGCAGGTTCCTTCTTCAATTTCTTCTTCTCTTCAGCTCTTTCCTTCAGCTCTTTAGATGGGTTTGCTCAATTCTTCCTGTGTGCTCTCCAAAAACCCTTCTGCCCTCTGTTGTGTTTTCTGTATGCCGTATATCCCTCTCTCACTGCTTCAGCTCTCTGTTGTTCTCCGTCTTCTCTACTAGAAACCGTTTTCTTGTTCCCTCTTTTCCCTCTCTATGAGTTACCTTTTCCACGTAGCTTCCAATCTTTTTCTTCTCTTCTTGGACCACCTTCCCCCTTCTTTATTTACTAAACTATCCCTACATTAAAATATAAAATAAGTAGTATATTTATAAAGTAAAGTAAAGTAGTAAAAGTTAAGTAAACTAACTCCTAAATTACCTAATTAACATAAATTAGTCAAGAAAAACTAAATTAATAAAGCCTAAATATTAGCAAAATAGGCTGAGTAGAAAATGTAGAATCTGAAACTAAACTCCCAAAAAAATGATCGAAATAATATACTCTTGAAAAAACAACAGTATTTGTTTTTTGGGTTTTATTCAGATATTTTGGAAAACTGTACTACACACCACTTACATGGTTTTTGCTTTATTTATATTAAAAATAGTGTAACAACCATTACAAATTCTAATCCTAGTTTGGTGCCATATTCTACATGGCATTTTACGTAAAACTCGATCAACTTGAAACAAACACCGAATAATTCAAACAAACAGTACACGTGTGTAAACGTGCTAAACAAACAGTATACGTGTGTACACGTGTTTATTTATGACCTAATGACCTAACCATGAATAAGCTCATATTCTTCATTTCTCCCCCGTAAGCTTGTTCTTCACATCTCCGATCCCAATCATCATACTCAACTCATCGATTTTGTCCCTGGACAGTGGCTTCGTCAGAATGTCAACAAGCTATTCTTCTGTCTTGACATGCTCAACCTCAACTTCTCTTTTCTTAACACATTCACATATAAAATAAAACTTTATATCTATGTGTTTACTTATGTTATGCTGAACAGGATTTCTTGCGAGAGCAATTGTAGATTTGTTGTCAACTCTTAACACAAACTTGTTTGTCTTCCAACAAGTCAAATTCATGTAACAATCTACTAATCCACATGCCTTAATAAGCCCTTGCTGTTGAGGTAATGTACTTAGCTTTACACGAAGATAAGGCTACCACCTTTTGCTTCTGAGATATCCAGGTGATAGGGCTTTGACCAAGGAGATAGATTACCCTAGTCATGCTTTTACGATCATCCACGTCTCCTACTAAGTCGCTGTCACTATAGCCTACTAACCTGAACTCCTCATCTTCAACCTTGTTGTATCTACAACCATGATATAAAGTGCCTTTCATATAGCATAATATTTGTTTTACAACTGCATGGTGTTTCATCGTTGGTGCTTCCATGAAGCGACTTACTATGCCAACTGAATATGCAACATCAGGTCAAGTATTCACCAAATACCTCAAACTTCCAATTGTACTTCTGTAAAGAGTAGCATCAACTGGAGGACTTCCATCTGATTTATTCAATTTTACACATGTATCCATAAGAACCCGACATGACTTACACTCTGCCATTCCAAGTCTTTCGAGCATCTTTTCTGCATATCCCGCCTGGTTAAGGGTGATGCTATACGGTTTTTGCTTGACATCAATGCCCAGGTAGTAGCTTAGCATCCCAAGATCACTCATCTCAAAAATCCTTTTCATCTTGCCTTTAAAACTCTCCACTCCTCTGGGCTTCGAACCAATGATTATTAAATCATCTACATATACTCCTACAATCTATACCTCATTTTCTTTATGTTTCTCGTAAACTGCATGTTCTATCACACATTTCTGAAACCCTAGCTCCTGGAGACATTTGTCTAGCTTTGTATTCCATGCCCGAGGCACCTGCTTAAGTCCATACAATGCCTTTTGTAATCTCAGAACCTTTCCTTCCTTTCCTCTTTCAAGGAATCCATCTGGTTGTGTTACATAAACTTCTTCTTCTATCTCACCATTCAAGAAAGCAAATTTGACATCCATATGATGCACTATCCAACCTTCTTGAGCGGCTATGGCTGGCTCCTGGAGCAAAGACCTCTTTAATGTCTATGCCTTTTTCTTTAAAGAAGTTAATGCCCACCTTCGGCGTATATATATTTATACATCCATACCTTCACTTAGGAGTACTCATCTATAGCCTCACCTAATCATATAATTCTGTGAGCATTGTTTTATGGGATTTAATACATCTTATATTATGTATCAGCACGCAAATATAGTAAGTGATGGATCCCAGTTTAAAGTCAATATTTAATTATAGTTTCAGCTGCTCAAGTCTTCTCTGAATGTATAAGCAAGCCAATGCTGTCAGTAGGTCCGTGTAAATCTCCAGATGCGCTGCTTAGGTATGGTTTCCTAAGTCAATATAGTGATGCCACGTCCTAATGATAATGCTTGGTTCAAGAACTATACTTGCTGCGCAGGAACTTCAAGATTCAGTTGCTATACTGATTCTCTCTCTACATTAATTCAACTATTTAATCTGGTCATTCAAGATTAATGCATGGCTAGTTCATACATAAATAATAACATGTTTAAAAGCAATTTTCAGATACTTTACACCAGCACATTGTGTCACCATTCAATCAACAGCCAAAGACAGTTTTATAACCTACACGCAGTCATTTATTAATTCAACTTTAACAATTAATTCGGTGGCTCATGCTGGTTCATAATCGATATATAAATATATATATATATAATAGCAAACACTAGCGACTATAACCTATATTAACTCATCTTGCATTTCAATTATGTGCTTTCTGGGGTTCATGCTAAACTTGGTTCTACTAACATTATTTCCTCTTTGCTAAGGGTTGTGTAACTCGTTAAATATTGGGAAATTTCCCACTTTGATCACTATTCCATTAATACGCAAGAACTGACGTAAGTATGTATGTAGTTATATGTATAAGAGCTCAAGAATTTACGCATTCTAGCATGTTAGTTTCCACATAGAGCTTCGGTTTCTTTTCTTCTCTGCTGGCTATGAAATAACAGTAATTCTGTGACTGCTTACCAGTTATTTCTTGTTTACTAAATACATAGGTAACATAAACAACCATCTAACCAAAAGTTTTGTTACTCATTCATTCCTAATCCCACAGTTTTTCTTTCGTGCACCTACTATTAGATATAGGTTTATAAAAATCTTAAAAGTCACTTGAATTAACTGTAGTGAGGATAAGCTGCAACGTTACTTCCTTCTAATCCAGAGGTTCAATTCCTCCTCCCTCTTCAAATTTCTTTCCGATGGTTGAATCCTCACAACGCTCTTTGCTCAGCTGTTCACGAATCTTCCAAAGAGTTTTTATTACTTAATTAACTGCGTTTTCTTCTTTTTATGGTTTAGTCACCGCCTACCAAGCTTATGCTTAAGCGGCAACCTTTGTTCTCATGTTTCCCTTGCCTCACAGTTATCCCTCATTAAAAATAGATTCTGTTGTCCCTCCCACAATACTAAAGTCAACATAATCTTGTTTGACCAGCCTTAGTTCACTATTTAAAACAAATGTTTATGTAATCTACCACCCCAAACCATAAGTTCCCTCCTATAATAAAACATATCCTTGTAACGTGTAAATTAGCCTCATATATATATATCTTCTCTATCTATAGTTATCGTTTAACATATGCATTACTCATACTATGCAGGACGACGAATAATCATTTATAGCTATATCCATGTGTGTAGTTTAGTAAATGTAAATTTCCAATATAAATCTATTTAATTCTTCATAATTTGTTTTATTTGTCATTTAAAATTTTTCTGTTAACTCGATTTTAAGTCAATTCATAAACTAAATCACATAAACACATATGAATATAATTAATTACTATACATATAATCTAATATTCACTATATGAGCTATTTATAAGTAATTCAAGCTACTTATTCATTCATCATTTCTTTCTATCGTGCAATTTATTGCATAATATGGAATTTCAATAATTCACTAGTAGTCACTCTTCTATCCATTACAATTATGTCTTCTAATATACTAACTATATAAATATCTAGACATTTAAATAAAATAATTTAAATGTTAATTATATTTTCATACAATTTCTACAATATAATAAAATAATTTTAAATTTTAAATTATCAATTTTATTTGTTTAAACACTAATTATACTAATAATTTAATTATCAAAATCAAAATATAACTAAATATAATCATAATCGTAATTAAAATAGTGGCAATATGTATAGATGTGACAAATACAAATTTCGATGGCTTTGTTTAGTAACCACACATACTATTCTTACTCATTTTTATTCGGCAAACTCATAACTAATAACAGCTAATTCACACGTTAATGCAACTACACATCAAACATTAATAGTATGATCATTATCATCTAAATGTTTGATGCTAATTTATGAGTACTTCTTTGAATTAAACAAGGAATCAAACTCTTTAAATAGTGGAAATCATGCGATCCAATTACAAGAAATCAATGAAGATTTTCTAGCATCTATACATAAAGTCAAGTGCATAGATTCATAATCCAGACATTCTTGAACCATGCATTTTACCTTCCTTTATGAGTTTCATAATTATATTTATATTTGTTTGACTTAAAGTTGAATAATTTTAGTTAATAATGCGTACGATTCAATTGAGTTTCATACATGTAAGACTTAAGTTTCATAAGTTTTCATTAATCAAAAACTTCAAGTGTTTGTCTCTTAAAGTCATCAAAGTGACATCCACTACTCTATTGCATTAAAACAATCCAATAACTGGATACTTATGTACAATTATGCTTAACTTATGTCATATTTCCAACTCAGAATTATTATGGTTATTGTATTTGAATGAAAGTAAAGGATGTGATATGTTTTTTTCCAACCAAGGATGTTATTTACATAGATTTCAAGCTTTAAATCTCACATGATTACTAAAGAAAAATCATGTTGATCTTAAGCTCTCTTTTTACTCAATTAGTCCCTTCTTAGGTGTATCAGTTGTTATCTTAACTTCGTGAATTCTAAAGCACACATTTCAAAAGGTAGTGATAATAATTAGTACATGAATATTCATATCAATATGGAAGTTTAATAATTCAAGTAGTATTCATGTAAACCAGGTGACTTCAAGTTTCAGCTAATATTCTTGGTTCTCTCTTTAACTTAATTTATTTAGTCTATTCCTTAGTAAGAATGATGTGAGAAAGGCAGTTTTAGGTACATAATTATTATCACCTTTAGCTCCTTAGTTCTTTAAATTAATATTGTGTTAAGCAATTTATATAAACATTCTAGTGTTCGGTTGATTAGAATAGCTTAAGAAATAAATCTACCATTAACCTAAACAAAGCAAGCTTAACTCTCCTCCTCAAAAGATTTCTTTTTAATTCATCAATAACTTCATATATAGCTAGTCCTCTTCTTCAACTAGTTTGATTGTTTACCAACATATACACTTAGCAGCATACCCAACTTAATCATGAACAAAAGCGTAAACCTTTCTAACTTACTAAGTTTAGATTATGTTCAATAAAGCTTCTAAGCAATCCTTTCTTCTCTTTCTTATCATCTAGTTTCAATTCATTTCTACCAAGTTTTTTTCTTTACCATTCTTAGTTTTTGGTAAGTTCCACCTATTTAAGGGATTCAATACATAATGATTTTTATACCACCTTAAATTAGACAAGTGATATTAATGATTTATGTCCTATTTACCGTGAAAAAGTAAGCATAATATTTGGTTGACCAATCCAACTAAGCTTTCCTATACAAATATATAAGTATACTCACTTACATTCATTTTTTTAATTATAAAGCTATAATATGTATGACTATTATAATAATATTCTAATATAACAGTAATCAAAATTAGTATACATACATAGATTAGGTAAGTGATAAACTTTAATCATTTAAAAACATAACTAAATGTGCTATCGCTAATCCCTTGTTATCCAATTTTATTGTAACATACCACTCACATATTGTAAGCAATACATCTCACCATGAATTCCATATTAGTATCTAAAAGCATTAATACATACTATAAAACATATTTAATATAATGTAATTAAAAGCTTAAATACTCTTATTTTCTTATATCCATATATAAGGCTTTAATTTCCTACTACCTATCATTTCTTAATTACCTTATCAATATATTTTCATTCCTTTACTAATAAAATTAATATCTATATTTGTAATGAAATAATTTATGGATATGACTATATTTATCAACTATTAATCTTATTTAATTAATAATTATTCTAATAATTTAGTCATTATAATATAAAAATATAACTTAACATAATTATGAATGTAATTAAGATAATGATAATTAAAGTGGATGTGATATGTTAGTACAATTACCTTAAAAAGTAGAAAATGGCTACAAGAACTACCCTCAAGCCTAGCCTTAGGCAACACTTAGAAAAAGATATAAAACCAATAGTAGAAATAGATTTGCTAAATAAAAAGGAAAGTGGTAGTAAACTTAATTCTAACCATAAGAAACCTAAGTTTATCATCCCATCACCATTCCCATCCCATCCAAGTTTGCTAATGAATAAAAGATTAAAGAAGTGAAAAGAATTCTTGAAACATTTTAGATAGTCAAGGTAAATATTTTATTAGTTCATGTTATTAAACAAATGCCTTGATATGCAAAAGTTTTCAAGGAATTATGCACTAATGAAAGGGTAAATATAGGTGAAAATGTCTCAATTTTCATTAAAAGGAAACTCCTATAAAAATATAATGACTAAGGTATGTTGGTAAGTTCATACAAAATAGGGAATTTAAGCATTAAATAAGTTCAATTGGCCAAAGGATCTATCATTTATTTTGAAGGTGTATGAGAGGATGTTCTAGTTTAAGTAAATGACATAATATTTCTTATCAATTTTTATGTTATTGATATAAAAGAGGATAGATGTCCATAATGGTATTTTTATGTTATTAGCATAATATCTTCTTGGTAAGCCTTTTAATAGCATATTGAAAAGAAAAATAAGTGTCCAAGATGGTATTTTAACCATGAAATTTGATGGCAAGGTTGTAAAGTTTAATGCTTATGATGTAATAAAATATTCTAGTGAAGTATCATATATTTATAGGATTGATGTCATTGACTCAATTATCAAGGATATTAATGAGCATGAAAAGCAAGATAAGTTAAATGTTATGCGATGTAAAACTATTAATAGTGCATGAATCTAAAACCTATAAGAAAACTATGTCCTAGATAATGAATTATATAAAATTATGCAAGAGCTTGAAGCTCTTAAATCTATTAGGTTTGATGCCTTAGCATTAACCTTGCCTAAGGCTCATACCAAAGTATTACATTCTATCATACAATAGCTAATTTTGCACCTCGAACCCCTTCTAGCACATCTAAAGTTGTTAGTGCATGCCCTAGAGCATCATGATTCATACATAATTTTGTAATTGAATATTTAATCAATAAGGGATGTTTTTCATTATTTCAATATAGTATTTTATATACTTGTTTTACTTTAAATATTAAATTAAATAATGAAGCTTAAAATATTGGAACAATACAAGGAAAATACATAAAGAGTTTATGACATAAGATTCTTATTATGTTCAAATATTTAATATCTAAATTAACCTGATTAAAGTATTAATAAGATTGGACATTATTCATATGCGTAGATCAACACATGTTATACCTCCATTAAAAGGGTGATTCTCATTTACTTTGACATAAGTTATCTAAAGTAAACATACAAATGAATAATATAGTAATAATTTATTAGAGAACTTACTAGTGAGATTTCATATGGATGATTAATCTATATTTATGAAGCATAAATCTCACTTATATTAGTAGTGCAAGTATCCTTAGACTTGAGATATTAAGGTTATCTTAACTATGGATTGCTATGCTTTGACTCATGTTATTTATTCCTTTAATGGAGGCATTAATATTTAGGAAGTTGAATATAGTATGTAGTAGTTGAAAATATTTGTATATTAATCAACAGTTCATGTAATAATATTTGATTCTGAAAGCTCTAGCTAAAGTAGAATGTAATGTAGTGAATATGATTCACAAAGGCATTTTAGGTGCAAAGGTTATGTTACATGAAACATCAAGTTTAGGGTATGATCTAATAAGACTTTATCATAAATTGAGTTGATATTTATCCATACTCAAATTTAAATGAGATAGTGGTTGGTGAAAGGAGTTTATTGCAATGGTATCTGATATGGAAGGGTTGTTGGAAAATTAATGACCTATTGACATTTTGGTAGTTATCATGTATGACTAGATACTACACTTTATTTATATATGATACTATCTAATTGGAGTTAGTAATATTTCAATATTTTACCAACATGTCGAGAACCTAAAAGGTTATATATGACATGTTAGAGGATTAAGAATTATGAATGAATATTGATTCAATATGAGATATTACTTCATGGTTATAAGATAACTTGGATTTCTATCTTCATGGGATAAATCATGAAAAGAGCTTCAATTGGATTTTTAATCTCTAGGAATAATTTTATAATTGGATTACTAATCTCTTTCTTCTTATGTAGATAGTTTATAAATCCTCTATGTTAGGGATTAGAAAAGTTTGCTATAACTTTTTTGACGAACAAGAATAAAGGAGATTGACAATTACATAAATGTTACTAATCTAAAATATTTTCTCTATGTGATTGTGTTTGCTTGATTAGATTGCAAATATCCTTTTAAAAATATATTTTCATAAAAATTTTAAATGTTCCCACTGCCATTTATATATTTTTAACTAATAAAAGTATGCTTATTTAGGAGAATGTGGGACTCTTCTTATGATTATATCTAGTAAACTTAATAAGAATGAAGAAGCAAAATTAATGGTAGTGTTAAAAATTTATAAACAAGTTATAAGAAGGACAATAGTTTACATTAAAAGAATCTTTACAATAATTTACATGCATAGAATCCTTTTAGAAACTGACTCTAAACCTAAACAAGATTGATAAAGGCATTTAAATCCACCTATAATGGAAGTGATAAAGAAAGACATCTTAAAATTACTTTAGACTGGTATAATTTACCTAATCTCATATAGTAATTAGGTTAGCTCAGTTCATGTTATGCTTAAGAAGATAAGAATCATAGTTAAAAGTAATCAAAAATAAGACTTAGTTCCTACCCTAATCTAAAATGAGTAGAGGGTTTATATTGATCATAGAAAATTTAATGCTTTTACTAGTAAAGATCATTTTCCTTTACTTTTCATAGATCAAATGCTTGAAAGATTAGCTAGCAAATCTCATTATTATTATCTTGATAGTTATTTGAGTTTCTTGCATATAGAGGTAGCTTTAGAAGATGAAGAATATAACTTTTACATGTCCCTTTAGAACTTTTACTTACAAAAAATGCCCTTTGGGCTAGGCAATGCTCTAACAATGTTTGAAAGATGTATGGTCAATATATTTTCTAATTATAGAGATATTATTAAGGTATTTATGGATAATTTTATAGTTTTATGGTAATTTTTTTATGAATGCTTAACTAATCTATCTAAAGTTCTTAAGATATCTATCATATATGCATAATAAGCATGCTATTGTAATGATTAATAAGTCTCATATTATTTGAAATCTATTAATCATCCTATAAAGGATGTATACAATTTTTTTAGCAAATTATAGTTATCTTAAATGTGTAACATGTATTTAGTACTTATATCCTCATATGTGCCACCTGTTTAATACACATCAATGATATACATGCACATTTAATATTTTTTTTGCATATGATTAGTTTATCATGTAATTTATCAAGCATTCATATAATAAGTATGTTAATAACATATGTATAGCTAAAAAAACTACTATGATAGTTTATAGGTTATTTATATATACATGATTACTTTGCTAGTATGTTTACATTATTGCCTTTAAACTATCTACATACATATGGTAGTTGCATACATAATGCAAAACCTATTAAGTATGTGGGGTCTTGATAATATGCATTATCATTTCTTTTCTTAATTCCTAAGTTACTCTTTAATATTTTTTTCATGCATTTTATTAGCTTATATTAGCATATAATGTATTGATTTGCATATTTCATATTATTTGATGCATCTCATTCATATATTGCATACTAGCTTTAATTCATACATATTTTTCATGATTTACATAATTCATGATTTACTAGCTTTAATTCATACTTAAGAATCGATCATTAAAATGATTGATTGTGATCTAATTTTCCCCTTGGCCAAACCTTACATGAGTTGTGTAAGGTTCCACATGACTCGTGTAGCATTTACATGACCTATATGACCTATTTAGACATTTTTTGCAATGTAATACCAACCATAGGATCATAAGAATGAAGGGTTAGGATCAATGAAAGAGTTTTTAGAAAGAATTAGAATGTGGGAGTATGTTAGGGAACTCATTCATGCATACAGAAAGCAAAAATTAAGGTTTGAGAAAAAGGGAGAAAGCTAGGGTTCTTAATACAAAATCATCTAAATCACTTTCTAAAGTTCTATAGCAAGTTTTCATCAAGGAATTAAGGAGAATAACTTGGAAGTCAAATTAGATGAGAAGGAAGAGCTAAAGCTAGAAGCAACAACAAGATTTATTTTCAAGTTCTTACTAGTTTAACCCTTTTCTTCTACTTCTATTTTGTTGAATGATTATATGGTTGTATTTCCCTTCTATTATTATGTCATTTACTTTACTAAGTTGTTGGATATGACTTAGTTGGATTTTAGGTTGAATGTTATGTGAACTCATTATCAGTTTCATTAGTAATTCAAATATTCTTCATGTTTTTAAGTTGAGTACCATGCAATTTATTCAATTGTTAGAATGAGGCCTCTTCTGACATATGAATATTTCATAGTTCTATTGGTCACTTTGAAAGAAGGATTGATATAACTGAATGAACTTAAAAATACTTGATTATAACTATCTATACATAGGAGTTAAATGATTGGGAAGAATAAGTGTGACATTGAGCTAATCACTGGACCTAATTTATTAATCATGAAAGTAGTATGTTAGTTTATTTTTAGTAGGTAAACAACCTTTTAAAGGAAAGGTTTTTACATGTTAACATTGCTTTGAAGACCTAATTTGTATTTGCTAATGAGTTACCTTAACCTAATTCATATTCATTCATCCCTATTGACCAATGTAAGATATGTATATTATCTTATTAGCATTAACACTTAATTACCTTAATAAACTATATATGATTTGATATTTCACTACCTGAATAATCAATGAAATTAATGTCTAGTACTTTATTACTATCAATCCCAGAGAATGATACCCTTATACTGCAGTTACGACTCATATTCTTGTGGTGGCGTAAGTACAATTTAAGGATTATAAATGTAAAACTTATTGAATCATTTTGTATACAAAAATACACCTATTTATACACCAACAAGTTTTTAGAGCCGTTGCCGGGAATTGATGTTTGTCAGTCAATATTAGTAACTTGATATTAATTGATTAATTTAGGACTTAGATTTTATTTGAAATTTTATGATACTGATTATGAATTTTCTTTTTATCTTCAGGTACTATGCTACAATCGTATGAGGGGAACCTTAGATAACGTGAGCATAGAGATAGACTTAGATAGAAAGGACTTTTCATGCCAGACTCAGAGCTATCAAAGAAGCAGATTAAGAATTCAAAATAGAAGCTGATAAGCCTCTCATGGATTACATTGTGCCTAACCCAAAGGGAGTTTAGCCGAGCATTACTAGACCAATAGTCAACAATAATAATTTTGAACTGAAGCCCAACCTGATTCAGATGGTTTGGAATTCCCCATTCCATTGATTTCCATCGGAAGACCCGAATTAACATTTGGCTACCTTCTTGGAGGTCTATGACGCCTTCAAGATCAATGGAGTGTCAGAGGAGGCTATCAGACTCAGGCTATTCCCATTCTCATTGAAGGATAAAGCCAAGTATTTGTTGCATTCCAAGCCACTAAATACCTTCACCAATTAAACTCAGTTGGCTTAAGCCTTTTTGACGAAGTACTTTCCACTAGCAAAGATGACCAAGCTGTGTAACAAAATTCTGATTTTCTCTTAATAAGAGGGTTAATTGCTTCATGAAGCTAATGAGAGATTCAAGGATTTGTAGTGTCAATGCCTGCATCATGGAGTACTAGAGTAGATACTGGTGAAGATCTTTTACAATGGTCTTCACCCCAATATGAAGAGCATTATATATATAGTAACATGGGGGTCTTTCATGGGACATATGCTAGCAGACTCAAAGGAATTGATTGAGGAGATGTCAACCAACTCCTATCAGTGGAATATTGAGATAGTTGGATCCAGAAAAGGCATGATGATTCATAATATAGAGGTAATCATAATGCTGAATGCTAAATTTGACACTTTGGTGAGCAAGTTGGATAAGATGGCTATGAACAATGTCAGCATGAGTCAGATGCTAGGTCTGATCAATTATAAAGCTTGTGGAGCATTTAATGCTGGAGATTATTCCTTCATGAATCAAAGGTAGGAAATGGGAGACCAAGTCAACTTTTTTGGTCATTAGCATCAGAAGCAAAGTAATCAAATTTTGCAAGGGAACCCATTCTCCAATTCTTATAATTTGGGATGGAGGAGTTATCTAAATTTTCCTGGAGAGACTAAAGTTCTCCGAATCAATAGTAATAATCAGGATAACAACCTTACATGCCCTCTCTAATGAGATAGTCATTAATCTATTAGCCCAGAGCTAATCCATGATTGCAACAAGCTAAGAAATCTAACCTTGAGATGATGATGGAGATAATCCATTAAAATCAAAAGGTGTAAGATGATAATATTAAAAGCCTATCCTCTAGGTTAGAGTAACTAGCCATACACAATAAAATGATAGAAAATTAAATAGCCTAGTAGGCTAGTTCTTCCAAGGCCCTAGGGAAGCTGCCAGCTTAGCGAAAATAGAATTAGAGGGAGTATTGCAATGCCCTTAATATTTAGGTTGGAGAAGGTATAACTGAGGGAGATTTTGATGGTTTGGTGGATGTAGAGTCCCAAGAAGAGTAGAGGCTAGTGACTGATGTACATAGAGGGAATGTTAGGGGAGAAGAGGAGACCCGAACACTGTTGAGTAAGGGAAAAAAATGATGCTCCAAGGCCTATGAGCAAACCTTATATGCTGCCTATGTTGTTTCCATAAAGGCATGTAAAGGCTAATCTGGAAAAGCAGTATGCCAAGTTTCTGGCGGTGATCGAGAAAGTCCAAATCAATCTTCCTCTAATAGAGGTATTAAGAGGGATGCCATCGTATGTAAAGTTTCTAAAGGAAATTATCAGTAAGAAGAGGGACATCATAAAGGATAAGATATTGGCCTTAATGGTAGAGTGCAATGCTGTCATCTTAAATAAGGTGCTTCTTCAAAAGCTGAACGACTCAAGAAATTTCTCTATCCCATATCAAATAGGGGAAGCAGCTATCGAGAAGGTGCTTTATAATTTGGGGTCAAGTGTTTATATGATGCCTTATATAATTTTGAGGAAACTAAAGGTGGGGGATATGGTGCCAACCAGGATGACCTTTTAATTAGCCAACCGGTTGGTAAAAATACACTTTGGGGGTTTTGGAAAATGTACCGGTGATGGTTGGAATGTTTGGCATTCTAGTCAACTTCATCATGCTTGACATGGAGGAGGATGCAAAGATCCCAATCATTTGAGGATGACCATTTTTGGCTATAGTTGGAGTGGCCATAGATATAAAGAATGATGCACTCTCATTGATACTAGGGAAGAAGAGGTTTCATTTAAGCTATTGGATTGATATAAAAGTCGGTAAAGGAGGAAGGATCGTATCTGAGGATTAATATTATCGATCAAATGATGAACAACACAGTGATGAGAACTTATGGCTACCATGATGATCCACTAGAGCTTTGCTCGCTTGGAGATATTAAAAAAGAAAATATGATAGAGGAAGTGGTGGCATGTTTAGATGTGCTAGACTTGGCACCAAAGTTCAATCCAAAGAAGTCTATACAGATTGAAGCATTAAAGATGCATAGGAGCAGTAATGGAAGGCATAATCTAGATGCACCCCCGAAAGTTGAGCTAAAGGAACTCTCAAGCAACTTAAGGTATGCATCTCTTGGATTTAATTCTACCTTTCTTGTAATTATTAATGCCATGTTAGATGCTGAAAAGGAAAACAAGTTGTTGCATGTGCTTAGGCAATATAAGAAGGCAATAGGTTATTTTATATATGATTTGAAAGGTATACTGTTACATCCTCATTTTATGACCATATCAAATGTTCATATACTCTTATGATAATTTGATTATGCACGATTGAAAAATTATTAAATGTAAGGATAACATGGAATTAGTAATTTTGACGTGCGTTAATTTGATACGATCTTAATGATGATTATGTGATATGTAAATGATATAGAAAAATATATAGGATGTGCTCATTAATGAATGCCATGATCAAAAAAAAAAATAGTGAAACCCATTAAATGTTGACATATGAATGTATGATTAGTAAGGGTGATAATTGAGTGTATGAATATTTTAATATGAAAATATAAATATGCATGTATGATTAGAATAATTAAATTTACATATAAGAACTTGAATATGAAATTATACAAATAAGTATTTGAGAAAATAAAAATAAGAAATTATAAGTATATAACGTGTGTGCATAATTTAATAATTATGTGTAATTGGGAGAAGGGTAAAATTAAATGAGCTAAAGAAATGAATAATTTAATTAACGTACATACAATCATACAATAAAATATACATACGTAGGAAAAATGTAAGAAAATAGAATGTTAGATGGAAATTATATATATTAAGAGTATATAAGTATTTATGAAAATAAATTAATATTAATGAAATGTATATGTGTATAGATAAATATAGAAATATACGGTTAATATAAATTGAGTGTATAAAAATTGTATAAATGTAAGTATTGAGTGATATAAATTAACTATTGGAGTAAATAATATATTATTATGAAGGATTGAATAAAATAATATAAATGATTTATATATTAAAAGAAATAGAGCAAATAAATAAGAAATGAGATAAATAATATGTATGTCAATATATATATATATATATATATATATATATATATATATTATGTGGATATATATGAATAAAATTTTGTAATAATATAATTAATTGGTTATGGAAGAATGTGTGAGTGGGATTGGTAAATGTGAAAGTTGGTATGGATAAGTGTGTGAGTGGAAGAAAAAAAAAATTAATTTATTTATTAGTGGAGAAATAAAAATAAAAATAGTAATAAGAAAGGATATTAGTTATGAATAAATAGGTGAAAAAAAAAGTATTTTGGAAATTTAAATTATATGAGGATGGTTAATTAAAATAGGATTGTATATATTTGAAGATTAAAAAAATATAAAAAAAAATGTATTAGGGATGTATTTATATACAAAGTGGGTCTATGAGGGTTATGACAAAACTAACCCAAGCTTCACATTCTTATCCTACGGTTTTCCTTATCTTTTTATTCAAAACCACTCATTTATCACTTTCTCCCCTTGAAGACCTAAACCTCATCTTCTTTCCCCACCATACATCTTCATTTTTTCTTCCATTCTTTCTCCATCTTCAAGATTCATCTTCTTTCTTTTTCATAGAACATAAAAACCGTACCTTAAGATCACTCTTTTCCCTTCAAATCTTAAAGATATTAAAAGATCTATACGAATAGTTCATGTTTTAGGAGAAACCCACCTTGTTCCTTTAGTTTTAAGCTTATGCTGAAATATGTCTTCCATTCTTCTTCAAGTTTGAAGCTTCTTTGAAGAAGATGTATGTGTAAGATGGGTATATTGGGTTTATCAAGTTATAAATGAGTTAAAGTACGAAGATTGGGTTGGATTGGAGTTGAGATCAAGCAAAGGATCGCATGTTTTAGTTGTTTTTCCTTTTGTTTTTTTAGAGGTGACTATTATTGATGATGATTGAGTATTTGATTAGTTGATTTATGAATTTGGTGTTTGAAACTTGTTTTAGCCGAAATGTTTGCATATTGGAACTTAAAGTTTGAGTTGGTTTTAAATGGTTGCAAGTTATAGATGATAAATGATGAAACAAGATGTATTGAGTGTATGTGTGTGTGCATTTTTGGGGTGATTTGATAGGTATGGCTGAATGGTTATAGGAAGGTTGGGTAAGGAGGATAATAATTGTTCTTATTTTCTTGATTTAAAATATATTTGGTAAAAATTCATGAGTTGAATACGTGAAGATTATTTTTTTAAAAAAAACTTGAGTTAAAAGATGTATAATAATGATTAAATCTTATGGTGTAAACTTGAGAAAACATGGAAGTTTTGTTTAGTGGTTTAAAGGGAATCATACGGCTTTGTTAGTGAATTTGGATTAAAGAAGAATATTTAAGTTTTTAATGAGCAAATTATGATATACATATATATATATACGGTCAGTGGCGGAGCCACTAATAGGGCTTGGGTGGGCTGAAGCCCCGGCTTGGGCTTGGGCTTGATGGGTTAAATGAGCTCCTTTTTCTTTACTCCTCTGCACCCCGATCATTACTCCTCTGCATCCTTTACCCTTTTTCTTTATTTTCTTGCTCCTTTTTCCTGCGCCCCCTTACCCTTTCTCTTTATTTTCTTGCTGCTTTCTTTTCCTCCTTGCTGCTACCACTTCGTGTTGTTGTTGCGTTCCTTCTTCCTGCTGCACTTCCTTGGTCCAGGTTAGTTATTTTTTTTCCTCTAAAATTTATTATATTATTTATTTAATGTTAGTTTAATTAAATTAGGGTTTATGATAAATTAGGGTTTATCATTAAAATTAGTTTAATTAAATTAAAAATTATTTAGATTAATTATATAGAATAATTAT
>CANYBF011627853.1:0-72891 GCA_948192965.1 Dalechampia spathulata | reverse complement strand
CCGAGTAGTTAGCTGAGGGCAGGATTGAAGAGCATCAATTTGAGCAAGGTCTTGTTGATTTTGTACGGTGGAGGTTGATCAATTTTTGGGCTATGTAACAAACTCCTAGCTTGTTATCTATTTATGCAACTATCAACTTTTAAGTAATGTTTATAAGCAGTATCTGCTCAATTTTGACTGTGGTTGTAAATATTGAGCATTCAGTCATGTATATCCTTATTAACACCTACTTTATCAAGTTCATTACGTATGGACATGTTTTATTAGATGGTTGATTGATTAGGATTTTGAATTATTCATATGATTTGAATGGTAAATCGCCTTGTTGAAAAGGTTTAATGTATAATAAGATGAATTGTATAAAAAGAAAACAAAATCTATAGATCCCTTGTAGGATGTTTTAATGTGTTCTGGTATGGGAGTAGGATACATTAACCATTCTACGGGAGCGTGTGACCCGCTTGGGTGTCACACTAAAATTTTAAACCCTATTAATTTTTTAAAAATTATTTATTAAAAAAATACATATATTATACTCATATAGTATACTCAATCCATACCAATACTTATAACATTCAATTATAACTTGATTTTTAATACAAATATTACTAAAACTATATTGATCAAATACATATATACATATTTCAAAATCCAACCAAAACAATAATTAGCATTTGCATGACTAAAAATTTCTTGATCAAATTAGTAAAAACCATATTATAAATGAAAATATTGGGGGAAAAAAGGGTTTATTTATAATATAATGGAAATAGGACGTAACGAGAAAAACTTGAATATCAAGGCATAGGGTTTAATAATTGAACTGCACCAACTTTAATAAGATAGATGTTGCATGATGATGATGGTGATGGAGTTGGGGTTGGGTTTCATGGTCAAATAAAACGTGGATATTTACCTAAAAACTGGTTTCTTAATTTCATTTGAAAACTTAATTCAAGAATATTAATCAATTATATATTTTTGTGCAAAGTGCATGAACATTTCATATTGTTGACCAGTCTACTCTGTATAGCTTGAGATACATATATATATATATATATATATCATGCTATTTGATATTGATTGCTAGTTAAATTGTTATTTAATCATGGATTTTTGTATAATTTTTTATTTTTTGAGAAATAAGATTCTATATATTTATCATTATCAATATTAAAATTATTTAATATGAAATACCTATACATACAATGACAGTATATTTTTCATTATTTAGATATACCAATTTACTTATTATTATTCCTCAATTATATATATCAGAGATAACAGTAGAGTTATAAATCCAGATCATCTTGTTTTTCTTGGTGTCAAGGCTTTGGTTTTTCGTTTATAATAATATTTTGAAATTTGCAAATTCTTGCTTGTTGATAAAAAAATTTTGAATTTCAACTTTGAGAATAAAATAATAAAAATAAATAAATATCAAATAATATTATATATATAATTATTATTATTATATCTCCGTTTAACGGTTTAAATTTTTGAATTAGATAATTTCTGTAAATGGTATTTACGATTGAAAAGTTAAAGTTTAATATATAAAATTTTCAATTTGAATTATGTATTTTAATATAAAATAGATGTTTGTTTGCATTGAATCTATTAGATATTTATGCGTGAAAGCATATTATATATATATATATATATCTTTATGATTGCATCAAAATCTATAATAATTCAATAATAAAAAAGGAGATGGATGTATTAAATTATGTTTAATCTTAAATTACAATGGAATAAAATTAAATAAAATATTATGAAAAATACAAAAGGGGGAAAGAGAGATGGATGGGAAAGAAGGAGGGGAGGTAGATGGAATGCAAGTGAAGGAAGTCAAAGAAAGAGGGCAGTAGTTTACAGCCATCACAAGGACAAGGTGTTGCTTTCAGGTTCATCTGCCTGCCCAATCTGTATGAATTCTTTGCAATAATTGGACATCAATTCATAGCTAAAGTCTCTTGCCAGTGCTGGACAAGTCAAACCAACGTGACCCTTTTATTCTTTTAAAATTAAAAACAAAAGGTAAATTATTGCCTCAAAAATTTGGGAAAAACCATACAATACAAAGCAGCTTTATTAGTATATTTAAAAGGGCCGACGGTCGATCCACACGTGATATTTGTTGCATAATTGGATTTTGCTTCTCTTTCTCTTCTCTTTTACAAACCAAAACCCTACCAGTTTACTTCTATCCTCTTTTCTTTTTTAGTCATCATTATATAGTTCTAGTTGAACCAAAACAAGATAGAGAAATATGGGTGTATATAAAATTGTCAACAAATGCAGGAGGAATAATTAGCTCATATGGCAAGTTGGTAAAGACCATATTTGAAAATCACCTAATATTTTTACCAATTGAACTATGGTTGAAAATACTATTAAATTATATATATATATATATATATATATATATATATATATGTATGTATGTATGTATGTATTTATGTCAACTTGGAGAGGAAAGTGGTGGCAATAGATTCTTTTTTTTGAAAAAAAAAAAGGTGTCCTCCATGATTGAAATTCTGATCTTTGTTTTGTTTGAATTTACATCTCCATTTCAAAGTAGGGTTAGCCCATTTTTGCCAGAATTTCAACTATTTTGAAAACCAAGCGTCCACTTGTTTGTTCATTTCTACAATCCATAGCAATAGTAATTCTGATTTATAATTGTTATTTATTTATCAATATAATTACTTTAACATTAATTTAATATGTAAATTATATCAAAAAATTTTAATTCAATTTTAATTTAATATGAATACTCAATATAATTTGATATAAAATAATTTTACGTAATTGAAATGAAATAAACTTTGATTTCATGCCGAAAAAAATACGATATGAAACATTTTTTTTATTTTTCTATATAAAGAAAAAAATGGTTATTTCTTTCTTTTTTTAAAAGAAATGAATATTTAATTATTGATATTATCAATCTTGATATATTTAAATCGTTTGTTTAGTCATAGAATGTTTCATATTATGCTTGGTTTTTGAAAGAAATTAAAGGACTTTCATATTAATTTTAAAAAATAAAAGTTTCTTGAGTTTTTCATATTTAAAAATGGGTAAATTTTGAATTTAAGTAAAAATACTGAAACATTCTAATATTTATTTACTATAAAATTTAGAACGGAAAAACAAAAAGATAATTAGGGGCTATAATATATATATATGTTATCAGGAAAAACATGAATAAATAAATTCTATTTTTACCTAAAATAAATGAATGCCATCAATAATAATAATAATAATGTGTGTATTGGTATGTTTTATTTTTTAATATCGAACTTTTTGAATAATAAAAAAGAAAATAACCTCGATTATCATATAATATTTAAATATTATCATTCGATGTATTGTTAGTATAAAATTTTTTAAAAAAATAAAAGAAAATGAGATCAATAATAATCGTACGGCCTACCGACATTGAATTTATTTACATTTGGGATATCGCTAATTTAAAGCATTATTTATTATATAATTTGCACTTTCTTGTGTACGTCTCCACGTTCAAGTTCATGCATATCAATCACCATGCAACTTATATATATTCTTAATTTATTACATCAAATTTTAATGAATGATATTATATATGAATATTTATTAGATCTGAAATATATATATATATATATATATATATATATATATAAGTTAATTTTTATTTTATATTCAAATATTTTATTTAATAAAATAGGATTTTTATTGATAAATTATAAAAATTTTGATAATACATTAATGAATCATTAAACTCAACGATTTAAATTATTAGTCATAGAATGTATGTTTTCCTTGATTAGGATAATTTCGAGTATTTAATTTCCTTTATAATTTTATATAATTTTTTTTCTTCGATTCATGTTTGTCATCAAACTCTCATTTAATGCATAAATATCTTAAAAAATCCTGAACTTTAAATTTCAGAATTATCACATTTTAATAAAGAAAAGAAAACTATTTTTAAAAATGTCATATGTTCGTAAAAATGCTCATACTAGATCAATAAGGATTTAATATAATACTTAGAAAATTTTAGTATATACTTTATCATTATCTCTATTATATAACATATATTAATCAATTAATTATATTATCTTATACCATATTGAAGTGTAATTAATTTAAAATAAAAGATTAGACAAATGTAATAAAATAATAGACATCCCATGGTGGTGGGTTGGTGGGTTCATACTCAAAATTTAGGCAAAAAATGGACATGTTATACAATACAATACAAAGTCCACAAATCATTCCCTTCACACTTGTATATATACATATACACACACACACCATATTTTGCCATGTTCAAAGTCCAATAATGAACCTAAGCTTATATTATTTGAATATTTGATAATAAAACTTTGCTTGTTTTGTGAACATGGTTCCATGTTTAGTTTCTTCCCCACTAGCATTTGATATCATTTAAAGGGATGAGGAATCCGTTGACCTTTTCTGAATTCATATATTTTGACTATAATTCTTATCACTAAATAAAATAAGTAATCAACTCCACTTATTCAGAAAAAAAATCACTGAGTATTATTATGAATTCTTATCTTACTTTTCAAATCATTCTAGATTAAGTTTTTCGACCAAAGGAATGGAAGATTTTACAAATTACATTAATTAATGAAAGGCATTTCTAATAATTAATTCATAACTAGAATAAAAATATTAGTTCAGAAATATGGAGCAAAAATCATACTGTTATAACACTTCATTAACTATGAAGCTAACCGAACTGAACCGAACCGAACCAAACCAAACCAACTATGACAATAATGATCAAGACTCAGACTGTTGAATTCCCAAATGTATCAATCAAATCATTTGACAGAAGATGGAGATGTTTAGCTGTTCTCAAGCACTAAGGCTATTAAGATGAAAGTAATTGCAATTCCTATATGAACAATTGAACTGTATCTAGTTGTGCTTCTAAAAGCTATTTGGAACTCTCAGCCTTTTCTGTCTCAGATTTACAATCGAAATGTAACCCTACAGCCTCATAACCACAACCTAGTCAGAAGAAATAATTCAATGGATGTGCACAATATGCTGCCCTACTCGGTTTAAACAAAGAAATTTCCTATCTTCATGTGAGCAGAATGTCATACCAATCACTACCATGAAAACCGGCTTCCTGATCCATCTAAAAACCGGTCCGTATGCCATCCTTTAGCCTGTAGTTCCAACAAAAATAAATCAAACACGCTATTCATCTTCTCATATGCATCTTGCAAGACACTAGGGGTAAACTTCTCCATACTTGCAGCATAAGCTGCAACTAGCCAACCCCTCAATGCATCTTCACCAGAAGCATTTTGTTCTAACACCATGTCAGTCCATTTATATCCACGATTTAAAAGAAACTTTTCCTCAGGAAAAATTTCTTTCAGTTCACGAACTTTTGAAGGCGTAAAAGCTTTATGCAAAGCTTGGCCAACTTTTACATTGCCTGCATCTTCTACGAGTCTCCCGGGAAATAAAAGATCTTCACGGTATCTTAAATCAGCAGGACTTGAGATTTTTCCTCCCTGGGTTGAATCAGAATTGTAAGGTTATGCAGATGGAGACGAAAAGAAAAAAAGAGAAAACAGGAAAAGAACAGAGTTGTGCCCGTAAGACTTTTAAACTAACCTTGACAAAATCAGCCACAACCAAGGCAGTCCTCTGCGGATTCAGTGTATTTACAGGAACAGCTCGCATTTCTTTAATGACACTATAAACATGTACAATAGAAAGGAAGGGGCCAACGACCAACTGCCAAAATACATTGACAAGCAAAATATTAGAATAGCTAACGGTGATAGACTTTGAAACCATCATATATCTTATAGCACGTGAAAGGATAGGTTTATAACAAAATGCACTAGTTCATGAAAACAAGGTCTGCCTTCCAAAAAAACAAAGAAACAAATTTAAGAGATTACATAACGTAAAGTTAACATAGCTTTGAAAACAATAAAAACAAAAAGATTAATGCAGAAAGAATGATCAAGGACATACTTGAAATCAGGCACTCATAATAAAATTTCATACCTTCCCCTGCATCGATGAACAAACAGTTGATGCTAATTGAATACCAACTCCCAATCCAACAACATTAAAAAGTGTTGAAATGGCCTCCCCTTTTGCAAATAGGTCACTAAGATTGCCTTCTTTAGCAAATGATGAATATATTGGTAGTCTGGTTGCTCTTGCTGCAACTACTGCCATACCCTATGAAATTAAAGGAACATGTGAAAACAGCAAGAATAAAAGGTAATTATGAAAGGTGTTTAGATTGATGGACAAAGGAAAAGCACAATTGTAGTGATCATGGAACAATCATTTGCAGTAGAGAAGCAGTAGGGAAAGAATGGAATCCAAACAAGTTATCTTAACATTTCTATTCAAAAAGTTGCATTAAATAGAAGCATACCTTCGCAAAATTGCCAAGACCAGCAATCTCAAGGAAAAGATGAGGAAACATAGGAGAAAGGACTTCCAAGCCAGTGCCCAAATCATACAGAAAGTCAGCTGAAATTGGAAACCTTGTAATCGTAAGTTGGTAATGAATAACTTAAAACCCAAGTTCAGCCCCGATTCAGCAACAGGTGAAATTTGAGTACAAATATGATTGAAGTGAATGTTCTATGGACAAGACAGAAACCTAATATTCTCCAGCATTTAGGCTCGGAATCCATTCTAGCACCCAAATTGCTACATATTAGCTTTCCAACATGCTGCATCCCATCCTTCAGTACCTGCTCATAAACAAAATGAACAAAAATATCTTCAAATAATGCTATTGGTTAGGCTAAAAATATGTTTATCATTAGAACACTGAGAGCTTACCCAACTGACAGCAGTTGCTTGTGCAGGTGTAGGTCGCAAGCCTGCAGCGAATAACAGTGACTGCAAAGAAGTAAGAAAATAGAGAAAGGATCCACACCATTCCATGTCAGGAATAAATAAACTACGACATGTGAAGCTTGTGAGGGAGTTATTACTACACAACCAACCAAGATATTCACGCTAAACAATATAGAATAACTAAAAAAAAAGTAGCATGATAGTATTGGTAGAAGACCTGAGTTGACAATACGGATAATGCTGCACTTGAAAAGTGCTGAAGCGCTCGGAACTGTGTGTATCTGAGATATCCCTCGTTCACACTGCAATGTAAAACAGCAGAAACTAAATAATACCATTCACTTGGCAAGCTGCTGAGAGACGCCAGTGATCCAAAATTTATATCATATCACGCACCTATAAGGATATCCAGATGGAAAAAATTTGTTCTGGAATGATTCAACCACCCGATGAAACAATGATCTTGAATCATCAACTACATTCATCTATTACCGTCATGATTTTAGAGCAAATAAAAAGGAAGGAATAGTACACATCAGTGATTCACAACTTGAGAGAAGGTCAAAGCTTGAAATTTAAAATAAACTATTATGATATCAAAGAAAAAAACATGGCAATTACTATATCCTTTCGGGTTCCAAGGGGTAAATTCCATCAATTGATCGCAAGATTAGCAAGACTACAAGCTAAATATGGCATTAAACAGTATATTATTTTGAATAGTCCATATATAAGATAAGCATATTAAACATTTTGTGACCTCTACAAATGTCGTAAAGCAAAACACATGCGTAAATGTTCTATATGGAAAAAAAAAAAGTACTGGGAGAGTTCTCTATTCTTTACCAAAAACCAAATTGAACTTTTGAGAATCCCATTTGTCACAATCAAGTGATGACCACCACTAACCCAAAAATTGCAAATTATAGCACACCTCATTTCACAATCAATTGAGAGTAGATGCTAAAGTGGGTAACTGACACTAGAGTAAAAACGCTTCATTCTTCATATTAAACATGGATACCTATCATGCACGCCAGATGTTTGTAAAAATGCACCAAGGAAACAAGTAGTTGTTTTAGGAGTAAAAGCGAAAAGAGACTAACAAATAGTTGACCATCAGGCTGAAATTGGAAGTGTCGAGAGACAGAACCGGAAGTTTCGATCCAGTAGACTGGCAATTCAGGTGGCGGCTTGTCTGGCTCCTTCTTATACATCTTAATGGAGTTCTTGTTCAGAGAAAAAAAAAAAGGCTGAATTAGCAATGAGAAGAAGAAGGGAAAAAAAAAAGAGGAGATATATTATTATACCAACAAATTCATGACAGCTCGAATGGAGGCCGAAGCAAAGATAAGATCCGCCTGCGAAGAAAGAGCTATTTTCTAGGAAACAGCGCCGTGGCGGGAGGAGAGAGTATAGCGCTACGGCAAACGACAGCGTTTCAATATGATTTAGACTATCAGGTTCTTTTATTTTTTGAACAAGTTTGACTCTCCTGTTCTTTGAGCAATTCTTGTAGAGGATGGATTTTGACAATAATATATAAAATTATTCTTACGCTTCAACTGGTAAAATCCATTAATTTAAATTTAAATGATGTAAATAATTTATAAATAATATAATAATATATATTAATTTTATATTTATTAAATGATAATTAATATTTATATATATGATATTTAAATAAAAGAATAGTGGATAAGGCGTGAGTAGTATGGTTGATTTGGGAAGGAATATTGGTTTATACAGAAAAACGACCTTATTAAACAAGCAAATTGGGACAATAATTCATCATTCTAACATTCATGCCTTAAATTATGCTCCAAGTTATTATTATTCGTCATCCGCATTTCTTAAAATTCTGCTCTAAGTTTTTCATCATCCAAACACCTAAAACCCCCACCGCCAACTGTTCTTCTGCTGAAGCGTGTTGCTGCTGTCTGAAAGTTTTCAAGGACAAGCTATAAAGTTTGGTCTTAACCCAACATTACACGACGTGCTTCCCTGATTAAGATCTCATAGGAGTCCACCACCACAACCAGGACATCCAAAACACCAAAAGAACTGAAAGCCTCTTATCGTCTGGATAAATCGAAAGTGATTAGTTTCGATCATAGATTTAAATGAATCCAATCAGATGAACAGAATACCGTTAGCAGGGAACAGAATACGCGGCGAAAATCAAACGTTATTTCTGCAGTCCTTACACGTCAACGGAAGCTGGGCCCACTAAGCCACATGTCCGGAAAATGGAGAATGATGGATGATGAAAGTGGACGGTAAGGATGGAGGAGTCAACGTCTAACATAGCCAAGCGGATAATCACAAGAGAAGAAAGAAAGGAAGCGTTGTATCAACGCCCCGCCCAACGTTCTCTCTCTATGCAACTTTTCCTCCACTCTTATCCTGTCTCTCCCTTTCTTTCTTTCTTTTCAAGGATAATAATTTCCATTGTATAAGATTCTTTCTTTTATAAAAGGTTATAAGAATTTCACGAAATTATAACCACCAATCGTTGAAACAGATTACCAATAATCTTATTCCATTTCTCAAACTTTTACAATTATTTGCAAATTTTGCTTCTTTCTCTGCTTTTGCTCCCTTTTTCTTTAAATTGCAAGAAAGAAGTAGCTTCTCTTCATATCTCACTCTTTATCCTGCACTCTTTTTCTTTCTTGTTCTAAGCATTTGTTCTGCTTGCTTAGCTTACCATGTCTTTCAGGGGATTATCTCGGGTATTCCTCTTTCTTTTCTCTACATGGGCACCATTGATTTCATTTATCTTACCTGTTTTTGTTGATGGGTGGTCTTCTTTTTCTCTTTTTTCTTTTTGCTCTTCGAGAAATTGTGATCTTTGGGCTTGATATGTATAAAGTTTGATTCTTTTGTTTATGTAGATTTGCATAGAAATCTCGATTATTTGTGTTTTCTTTTTAATTTGAGTTCGTACAAACAAGATAACAACTGGGTTTTCTGTTCATTGAATGAAATATTCAGTTCATTAACTATTTCAGGTTTCGATTGTAATCGACGTTATAGGAATGCTAATTTGATGTTTTTAACTTTATATGGCTGAAACGTTTAATTTTGCATGAACCCATTTGTTTTACATCTAAATCTGGATAAAGATTTTTCTGGTTTGTGTTTTGAAATTCCAGCCTAATGCAACATCAGGAATGGGAGTTGCTGATCACAGTGTCAACACATTCTTAGAACTGCAGAGAAAAAAGGTTCACCGCTATGTGGTGTTTAAAATTGATGAGAAGAAGAAAGAGGTTGTGGTAGAGAAGACGGGTGGAGCTGCTGAGAGTTATGAGGATTTCGCTGCTGCTTTGCCAGAGAATGACTGTAGATATGCTGTTTATGACTTTGATTTTATTACATCAGAGAATTGTCAGAAGAGCAAGATCTTCTTCATTGCTTGGTTAGATTTTGCTTTTCATTCACTTATACTTTAAATCTGCACATTGGATTGCTTTCCTATAGTAATTGGATTATGGATTTATTAGTTAATTGACCATCATGATCCTTGAAGATATGTTTGACCTGTATTAGCTGAAGCTTTGTATTGGTGCTGCCATCATGTTTTAGGACTTTTACTTGTAGTTAATCACTAGTACTAGGCTTTTACACCTTGATTGTGAGATTTGTAAGGATAATTACAATGTGTTTGTTCTTGTTTTGTTGTATGTAAACCTTTGTATGTTGAAGAGATGGTAGCATTTTATCAGAGTTGTTCTGAATGGTTCGTTTTTATGACATTTATCAGGTCTCCTTCGACTTCCAGAATCCGTGCCAAGATGCTCTATGCCACGTCCAAAGACAGATTCAGACGTGAGCTGGATGGTATCCATTATGAGATTCAGGCTACTGACCCTGCAGAAATGGATCTTGAAGTGCTCAGAGAACGAGCAAACTAAGCTGTCAATGTAACTCTTTTCATCAGAAATCATTCTGCTGTAGTTTCAAACTTATGGATTAAGACACTTGCACATTGAAGCAGCTATGCAGAATGCATTTCTGGTGAGAAAAACTGCATGTTTACTCGAATAACGCCATGGGGTGACCGGTTAGAAGCTGTATGTAGTCTTTGTTTCATTGCCTGATCAGATGAAGAGAAGTTTGCTGTTAAAGTACTTATTTTTTAAAAAGTATATCTTCATAGTATTATTATTGTTTATACGTGTTTGGGATCAGTACTTCCAGGTCAGGTTATTGATCATTGAAGGAAATAAATTGAGAAAAGCTAACTCGAATCCTCCAAGGGATATTCGGTACTTTGTGTTCGGCTTAGAACCGATATTTTGCAATCGTTGCTTGATAACTAAGAATCCGATTCAGTTATCCGAGCACGTCTAACAGTAACAATTAACTGCGAACACAAACTTGAATTCAACACAGTAGAACAAGAAGAAGAAGAGTGTCACATTAGAGCATGGAGAAACAAGTGTTGGTGCCCTTGCAACTGAGCAAATCTCCTGAATACCATTCAGAGTCGCTGATGAAGGAATCCATCCAATCCATTGGAACTGTAAATACCACTGTCAAGTATGAACCATGTAGCGGTCAACTGTTTTCAAATCAGACCAAAAACAACTTTTTACCTCTAAATCCTCGAGAGAACCCTGCATTTCTGAGATTGCTGAAATGCTATAGTATACATGCATATATATCACTGCAAATACCAAATCCAAGCCAGAATCTGACAGGGCCAAGAGCTGCCTTGATATAACCCATTTTGGACCATTGCCAAAAGAAAGGCCTGAATATACACAAACATATGCTGTAGCCAGAAGCACCGTTCTTATTCAAACCATATTATTGATATAGCGTTCATTTTATAAAACAGACTAAAACTAATCAAACAATTAATTAAGTGAGATGATGATGATGACTCAAATACATGCATGCATGCATTTCTTCAATATTAATTAATTATTTTAATAGGGTATAATACCCTTTTCTAAGTTCTACGAAGTCTCATGCATTAGGGTTCAATTCTATCAAAGCATAAGCAATTTTTCTTCTTTTTTTTAACAACAAATGGGTCAAACTTTCTCTTCTCTTCTCTTCTCTTCTTTCGACTTGAACAAGGTTTTCTTGAATTGAAAAATACCAAAAATGCAAACAAAAATTATAAAAATAATGGATTTTTTAAAAGATTTAATAGAGGTTGCATAAAGATTTTTATTATAAATTTATCGTAAAAAATGTTATTTTAAAAAAAAATTATAGTTCTTATAAAATTTTCAAAAATAATTCAATATTATTGTAAAACATAAAGTAAAATCCATTAGTTTTTATAATTATTCCTTTTAAATTTAATGTGTATCCTTAAGATTGCAATATGAAAAATAGTAATATATATATATATATATATATATATATATATATATATATCATTATAATTTCAAGCTTAGAAAGAGACTTTCCTTGAATATGCATGAATATAGGAACTGAAAAATACATTTTGTGACTTCACCAGTTGAATTAGATGTTGCATATATTAAAAGAATACAGCCTCTGGTATTACCTGCACAATTTTATATTCATTCACCTGTAAAAGTCTCCAATTATCTCAAGGATTTTTATTTATTTATTCATTTATTTTATAGATAAGTGATATCCATATCTAAGTCTGAAATCATGTCTTTTGAATTTAAAATAATTAATTCTAATGATTAATTATTTTTATGATAATTTGATGATTGAAATCAAAAATCAAAAAAAAAAAATTATCCCAGTAATTTTTTCGGAATAAAAAGAAAATCGAAGATCAGAATCCAAATGGGTGTGAAGCAATATGCATTAAAGAAATGATTACAACTTCACTTTCACTGCTTTATGGTTCTCAACCATGAAAGAAAAGGACAGTGAATGGTTAAACCACCGAATGACAATTTTGCGCCGGCTGTTAAATTCAACGTTTGAATATGCGAATATATAATAATAATTATATATATATAATAATAATAATTCATTAGAATAATGTATAATGTATAATTTGTATGAATATGGAGAATTACTATTAATATAAAAATGAAAAATTAATTTAAACGAATGTTAAAATTATTATGATGTAAATTAAAAGAGGGGTAATTACTTATATACATAATAATAAGAATGTCTAGAGAGGATGAATAAAGAGGGGAAGAGTAAATAAGTATATAATGTCACGTTCAATAGATCTAGTGAAGAGATTTGTGATTAGGACAAAGCAAAAAGGTTGCAAGTTAAATTAGTTTTAAAAGTTAATGTTGGATTTGTAAAATGACATGCCACTGAATTTGAAACATTTGGGCGGTGGAATTATATGCTTTTGATTGTTTTAAATTTATTGTCAACTAATGCTTCCATCAAATTACACCCACCATTATTTAATACATATTATTTTTTAACATTAATTTTCCAAATTTTAAATTAAATCTTATAAAATATAATAATTTATTAATCATATCTTAGATTTTTTTTTAAAAAAATTAATGTTTAGGAAATATATATCGGAAATGTTTATAATATTTAACTGTAACTTGACTTACTTATTTTCAATACATCATAATTAATTAATATATATCTTATTAATAATTATTTTGTAGAAAATTTGAACTCGTTATATTAGTTTCTTTCAAAATCAATTAATATTCAAAAAATATATTTACTATATTTAACTTCTACAAATATCCATAATATTGTATTATGATTTTACTCATTTATATTCATCATATAACAATCATAATATAAATTATTTTCCTTCATATTTTTAAAAAATTATCCTATAATTGGTAATATTATCGAAATCAAACAAATAACGAAGGCAATATTAATTTCAATTAAATCGATCTAATTCTCACCCTTAATCTTGCTTATTAAACCTCAAATAGTATTACTTCTTCCAATAATTATCATCTATTTTCAGATGATCGATAATATTATCAAAATCAAACAAGTAATTAATGTAGGATCCATATCATCATTGGATTGAAATCAAAATTTCATCTTATATCCTTCAAATATTTTATTTTAAAAATAAAAACTCAACAAATAATTAAAAATTATAATATATATATATATAATTTTAAAAATTATAATATATATATATATAATATAAAATGAAAGAAATATATAAAATCATAAATGATCCATATCATTATATATAATTAAAATATCATAATAAAAAATCATATTTATAATATTATATCATAATAAAAAATCATAAAATTGAATATCCTAATCTTAAAGTATAAAAATTAAGATTCTAAAGTTATTTGTTTAAAAAATAATAAAACTTATAAACTTAAATGATAAACATTGAAAAATTGTAATTTTATTTCACAATGATATTTGTTATCTATTGTAGTTTTATTATATATATTTATCACAATTGGTTTAAACAATGATTTTTTGGTAAAAAAATTAATAAACTTTAAGAAAATAATTTATCCATCTTCAATATATAAATAAAATAAAAAGGTAGATAGACATAAAAATAATTTTAAAATTATATAATTACCTTTTCAAATAAATTAAAAACTAAATTAAAATCTTATCTCTCTTACCAAATTAAAATTTAAAATTTAAAATTTAAATAGTAAAAAATAGGAATAAAAATTGAAATATTAGATAGCTCATAGAACATCCTAATATTAAATAATAAAAAATTAAGATCCTAATCTTATTTGATTTAACAAAATAAAATTTATAAAAATATATAATTTATGATATCATATGATGAAAAGTTAAATAAAATCATAAGCATTCTAATATTATATATTTAAATTTTCTTCATTTCTTTTATTTCTTTTTATGGAAGAAAAAAATAAAAATATCAATTAAATTGAAAATTTATAATTTTATTTCATAATAATATTTCTCATTTATAATAATTTTTTTATATATACATATACATAAAATATAAAATATAAAAAATTATTTTTATCAAAAAAATCATAATTATTTTATTATAAATTGTTCATTTTCATTATATAAAAAATAAAAATAATAAAATAATAAAATAATCCATAAGTACTCAACTAATTTTTAACAAATATCAGTATCTTTTCAAACAAATTGAAAATTAAATTCTTATCTATTTTAATAAATAAAAAATCAATTAAAAAATTATATCATTTATCGTTACAAATTATTTGAAAATGAATTTTTTATTTTTTACTTATACATCAAACTTCTATAAATTAATACGATCAATTACAAGAAAAAATTTTAATTGAAATGAAGTTGTTTACAAGTAACTCATTAATTAATGTGGTTTCAATCTAATATTCAAAAGTTATGATTATTTATATAATTTTTTGATGTTATTTGAAATATTTTTGATTATATATATGAAATAAAATGTATTAATGGATTTATATTTTTTATATTTATTATTTAATATAATAGGATCAAAATTTTCTAAGCAAATTAAAAAATAAATCATGAAAAATATCATTCTCTATTTAATTTTTAAAATTGTATTATTAACTATATATTGTTATAATATCATTTAATCTCATTCAATTTTTTATCCTAAAATATTTAAAATTAATATATAACTAATAATTGATTAATAAATATAACAATATATATATATAATTAAAATTTGATTAAACAATTAAGAAAATAATAAATTATTAACAAAAAAACTGCTCAAAACACAGGTAGTTATTCAAACTTGTTAACTATAAACACAATATATATTAACTTTCATATAACCTTATGTTGAAAAATAATGATAAATAATTTACTAAGAAATAAAATTACATCTTCAAAATTTGAAAATACTAAAAGTATATAATTTTATTTTATTTTATTTGCAACAAATCAAATGCCAAACTAATTTTCTTCTCATTTTGACATCATAATTATATCATTTGATAGTACTAAAAATATCAAAAAATATAGAATATCATCGATTAAATATTATTTTCATGATTTCTTGATTGGAATCTTGAAATTGCAATATTATTTTCATTTTAATGACGAAAATTATTTAAAATTTAAAAAATAAAAATATGAAAAAAAGATGGCAAACATAGACATGCAGAATTTGCATGATACCCAAAAACAAAACGATCAGCAAAGCTTATGATATTGACTTTTGGAAATGGTAAACTCCAAATAGAAATTAATTTACTTAGTATATATTACCACTTGTGAGTATTATATATAATATTAGCAGGTTTAATGATAATAATGATGATGGTAATGATGATACCCACTTGGGGATTTTGTCTGTGAATCTTTCTAAAGCTAAAGTTGGTAATGAGATTAATTAAGATTAAGATTAAGTAATTAAGATTAAGATTAGCATTAGATTGCAATAATTGATGCCATATTATAACATAAAAGCTGTATTTATTTATTTATTTGTTTGTTTTTTTATACTTTCCAGAATTTTAAAGAAAAATATATTCCATCTTTCTCAACTTTGCAAGGAGCCAATAACAGGGTTGACAAAGAAAGCTTAACCCCACCACGACGGCACCATCATCACCGCCGCCGTCATCGTTTAACAACATAACCCCAAGAAAAGTAGCCTCTGTTCTTAACAGGGCTTTCATGCTTGAGACAAACAAACTAAAAAAAATTGAAAGAAAAAATGAAAATTAGACCCGACTGGTACAGAGATCATGTTCGAAACTGTAAGGTTTCAAGCTTAAAACATGATCAAATGGAGTTCAATTCAAAGAAAGAAAGAAAAGAGGAAAGCAAGAAGATATGGGAAAAGAAAGAAAAGAGATAAGAGGATTAGTTGTAGGACATGAATCCATCACAAGATGAGCTTAAGAGCTCTTCCAAATACTCGGCTCCTAAATCCTCGAATACGACGATATTTTGTGATCTGTTATTTACTGTATCCTTCTTTTTACAACTTTTTTTGGCGGCTGCGGTGGTGGCCGTGGTGGTTTTTTGAGACTTTCGTCTCACAGAGTGTCGTCTCTTTAAGGCGATGACCGGCGAACAGCCGTCCTCTGGCCGATACTTGAACATATCTTCAAGTGATTCCTTGACCATATCGGCAGGGAAATTCAATGTAGCCATTGGACCTCTCATGGAAAATGCGGCTTGGTCATAAGCTAAAGCAGCTGCCTCTGCACTATCAAAGGTTCCTAACCAAACCCGGATCCCATTTCTAGTCGAATCTCTGATCTCCGCCGCGTACTTCCCCCATGGCCTCTTCCTCACTCCTCTGTACGACTTCTCCTTCTTCGCTTCTTCACTCAAAGAAGAAGAAGCGGAAGAAGAACTGGAAGGAGAAGGAGAAGAAGAGAAGGAAGAAGAATAAGAAGAAGAAGAAACTTCTTCTTCCTTGGTTGCAGTTCCACTTCCATCGCTGGTGTTGGTCGATAGGGTTTTGGAAGAGAAATGATTGAAAACAATGGAATGATGATCATGGGAGTTATGAACGGAATCAAAAGGGTAGGAAGTGGGATTGAAAACAAACTGATCATCATCATTTTCTTGCCATGAAAAACATTGCAAAGAATCAAAAGAGTCGAATTCTGGTTTTAGGTATTGTTCAAAGAAACAAGGTTCCATCTGTTTCTGTTTCTGTTTCTGTTCTGACTTCTTCTGTTTTTGGCTTTGGTCGTGATAACGTTTCATTAACTAACCAGCCCTTTATATAGTAGAAAATAAAAACTTTGGAATATGATTTTCATCAAATTAATAATTGAATCTTCAGCATCATTTGAGATGTGAATTTCCTTCGATATATTATATTGTTTATATCATGAATTCATATTAATTTTTATTAAATATTAAATATTAAATATATATTAAGTACTTGCTTAACATAATCTATGTTTTCACATAAGCAAATAGATACAAAATAAATGAAAATATTTTTATGTTGATTAAATTAATTTATATTTAAAAATAATAATACGAGGCCACGTGAGTCAAACTGACGCAAGGCGGCGAGGTTGGACCTAGAGGCATTTCTTTTAATTCTCATAAAAAAAAAAAAACGCTTACGTCATAAATATTATTTTATTGTTTTTGAAGCATATAAATATTTATTTTACTTTACACTTATAATTGAGTTTTAATTCTGCAGGAATAACAAGTGGCATATTCTCTTTTCTTAGACTCAAAATCAGATTAATAATAAATTCGAAAACCATATCATAATAATAAAAAAAATAGATATAATATATTAACATATAGTAAATGGTAAGTTTTAATTTATTGTTATGCCCATACACGACGGCGGGCGTTGCCTTGTAATCTAGGACAGTTAGTTTGACGCTTGAAATTTGATTTCAACGATAAAACATATAATGACGTATTTAAAATTATAATAATAAATTCAGTAATATTAAAATATAAGAATTATTTTATAATTTTTGATGAAACAAGAAAATATGGTGTATTTGTGTGGACTTAATAAGATGATTTAATAAAATATTTCACAATAAAGTATTTGAATATTGTATGAGCTTGTCGAGGAGGAAATAAACATATGAAAATGAAGATGGGTTTTGATTGGATGGAAGGTTAACTGTAAAAGCATAGGGATGGAAATGAACTTATAATATAAATAAATAGAGATTGGTGGCAACAATAGGTCCACATTCAGCCCCCCTTTAGCTATGAGCAATCCGAAAATGGTCAAGCCGAGACAAATAATTTTGGACGAATGGCCTCGAATGTTCACCAAGTCCTCCAAATGCGAACCCCTTTCCCAACTTATTTCCGCGCCACTTACAAATCCTTAAATTATATCAAATCAAACGAGTTTTAATTTATTTTAAAATTTATAATCCAGTATAAATTTTGATTTATAAATTCTTCAATTATATGAAATAAATAATTCTAGTGAAACCAACTTATAAATTAAAATAAATTAATACCGTGTTTTTTAAAAAATATTTTTTATTTTTATTTTTATTTTTATTTTTATTTCAAAATGATGTTTAAAAAATATATAAATATATCTTTTTAAAATAGTTTTTTAAAAAATCAAATTACATATTACTAAGATGTGCATGAATTGTTTTATAAGAGAAAAAAATAAATTAAGTCACAATAGAATATCATATAGTTTATATGAGTATTATGAAATTTGATATTTAGATTTCTTGATATAAATTAATTTTTAATAGCATAATCGTAAGTAAAATCTATAAATAATATGAAAATTAAGATCATAAATTTGATTTATAAGAAGAATAATTATTAAAAAAAATCATTGACAATATATATTAATTACCCCATAAAGGAGTAAATAGGTTAAATCATAATTAAATATTATGAATATTTATATTCATTGTATTATAAAATTAAAATAGATATATATTAAATATTAATTAATTATAACATCGGATAATCTAAATAATAAATTAAAAGAATTTTAAAAATATTTTTGAGTTCCAATAATAGAAACGCGAAACATAAGGAGGATGGAGGAAAGCGGGTCATTGGGCAATGACGCAAGCCACTAGACAGTAGCGGAGGTCATTCTTTGAGCCCTTTAATGGCTTCCCGGTCCGTATTCTGATGTATTTCTTTGTCTTTCTACAGGCTGATAAGTTTGTCATCAAGAGCGCGGAAAACGTCGGAAGTTCCGGAAAATGGTATCATGAGCTTCCGGATGTGGTTCGTCGTCCGATCCATGGAACTGACTTTGAGGTCTTTGATGCAAAGCCTCCCTACTGTCTCAGGCGGGTCTGATCCTCTTCTTCGTATGCATTGCCGGAGATTTGGTATTAATCGTTAAAAATGTATTCCCCGCTGTGTCGGACATGCTAGAGATTGTAGGTATTCTAATCATGAAAATGTGTTTCCGACTTCTAATTCAGATGACTCTTAATTTAACATAATTAATTAAAATAGTTTGATTCATTGTTTATGTTTTTAAGATAAGAAAATATTTATGATTTTAAAATTTTAATAAAAAAATACTATATTTATTATATATCATCATCGATTATTAGTTTTTTAATTAATAAAAAAAATATTCTTTAAAATAATTTTTAAGTTTGAAGAAAAATTAATGTTATTTAATATAAAAATAAAAATTTTATCATGTTTATAAATTTATGAAGATAATAATTTGGTTATGTTTGTTTAAAATATGAGATGAAAAGTAAAGTAATCTCATGTAATTAACACTAAATATTATTAACTTCAAAATTAAGTAATTTGAGGCATAATATGTATTTTTAACTTTGTAATATATTTAAAATATATGAACAATCTTGATATTTAATTGTAATTTGATTTTTTTTATCTTTATTATAATACAATTAATACATATCTAATTAATAATTTTTTTAAACAATTAATCTTACTTGGAATTGAACTTAAATCTCAATATCATTTACATGATTTTATATAAGATCAATTTTTTCTACTTTTGTGAGAATAATTAATGTACATATGATTAATTATTATTTTTTAATGATTTATACCCATTCAAAATCGTAATTAAAATTTTGATTCTACTATATTAAAAAAATTTAAACACTATCAAATACTCACTCCATCCCATAAAAATAAACTCAATTTTTTAATTATATCAAATTATAGTTCATTTTTTTAATAAAATGGTAAATATTAAATTTCTATTATATCATTCTTTAAATCATTTTGAAAATATAATTAATAATAAAATAATTTTATTCTCATTTATAATTAAAATAAATTTACTTTTAAAAGTAAAATAATTAAATTTTTTTAATATTAATGAAATTAGAGTTAAGTTTATATTTATGAGATGGAAAGAATTTCTCTTTTTAAGATACATACAATATAAAAATAAAATAGTGAAGAGTCATAACATTGGACATTTGAGATGCATATAGTTGGGGAAATGGTGATTCTTGATGGGTGTAACTTGGAAGTTGGAAGCTTCTTGTCCGAAATCGAAGAGATAAAGAATAAGATAAAAGAACAAAAGAAAGAAAGGAGATTAAGAGTGGTCCTAAGATATCAAATCATTTAGCATTGCACTCAACGAAAACATTGGTTTCTAGCCATTCATGGTACTTGGTCACTTCCAATTTTTACTAATTATTATTACTATTCACACTTATTATACTAATTATCATCATAATCATCGTCATTATCATCTCATAATCCTGCCTAAAATCTTCAACCAATCCAAGGACTTGGTCTTGCACTGCACACCTTCATTTTAACGTTTAGTGACCCGCAATTTCAAGATTTCACGGTGGGTCGGGTGACGGCGCCGGCTTCAATATCAACGGTCAATTCAATAGTTGGCCATATCATATCAAAACAATATAATATCCAACTATTTAATTATTTGGTCTTAAATAAAATATCATTTCAAATATCTACTCAGCATGGAGTGGTGTTTCTCGTCACCATAATTATTCCCAGCTCCCAACTTGCAAATCTAACTCCCTTCTCTTATGATTATTATTTAATTTTTACCAGCCGCCTTTCCAAGGAAAGTATAATTAATATTATATATTTAATTAACCCCTAAAATTATATACATAAATAAATATAAATATAATTATGTTTTATTTAAATTTTTTTAACTAATTTAACTGATCGATAAGAATGATGAATGAGAATTTTCGTTTAAACTTTTCTAACTAATTTGAAAGATGAATGAGATTCGTATTCAAATTCTCTTTTAACTAGTTGGACGATGCATAAAGATTCTAATCGGATTCTGTTTATTGGATTGGATGATAAATAAAAAATTTTACTTAAATTATCATAACTAATTGAATGCAGAAGAATCAAAGTTAGAATCATTAATAAGGAAAGAAAAGGAATTAGTAGAAGCATGTAGTCATGGGAAGTTCCATATATTCCAAGTTTATTAAAGTGAGAAACTATTGGATTCAAAACCAAATAAGATGCAACTTGTTAGGGTGATGGGGACCAATTGCCATGGAAACAGTTTATAGAGTCTTAATTGGGGAAAGGTTCATGAATCTGTACACTTCAATTATCAAATCAAATGTTTTTAAAAGATTAAAAGAAGCATAATTTTTTTGCACATATTCAACGTGTACAAATGCAAAATTTCCATGACTTGTTATTTTCGATTTAATTTTGGATTGTTTTTATTGTAGAAAATGATATTTCCATCGGTTTTATTCGTATATGTAGTAACTAACTTTTAATGATTTTTTTAAAAATCATTTCTTGTACCAAATTCAATAAAATAAATAAAGCTAATTTTGAGATTGTAAAATGAATTTTTTAAAATAATTATATATATATATATATATATATATATATATATACACACGTGAATTAATATATTTTGATTATTAAAAATGAATTTTTTTGCTTATAATTTGTCCTTTTTTAGTGGGATTTAACTATCAAGCATGCAAGTGCATGCATCTTTTACTATGTTTTGTCTTTAGGAAAAGGAAAAAGAAATGAAACATGGCTTTCAATGAGTTATAAAAAAAACTAAATAAAAAGGACAATTCATTAATTATATTTCTATGTTTATCTACTTTATATAATAGAATAATATGGGTTTGGCATATATGCTTCATTCTAAAATTCCTTTTAATTAATTAATTAATTATGTTAACTAACTAAGAATTAATTATAAGGGTCAATTAAATCAATTATTGATGTTTTTCATAAAATTAAATTTTAGTTAATACTTATATTAAAGTTTTAAGTGGGTGTAAAGTGACTTGGAAATAACATTATTTAATCACAAATACCAAGCTAGATAGGAGAGAAAAAGGAAAAAAAAAATATTTGTAAGATTATAAATAAATGGTCAAATATTTCAATAATTAATTAAAGGTGGGCCAATTCCAAAATTCTTGTCATACTATTCTAGAAATGTCTTGACCATTCTAGAAATGCCTAATGTTGGAGCAAAATTTCATTCTTTTGTCCACTTGGTGCATACCAAAATATTATGCCATAATTAGCATCAAACGAGGTGTACTCCCTCCATTATGTACTAAATCTCTTTTATTGTCATTCAAGTGAGATTTTAAATTTAAATCTTATAATTCATAAAATTTACATCAATTATCTTATAATAAAGATAAATAGATTAAATCATAATCGAACGTTGTTAAATATATTTTAGGATATATATCTTTTTATATCAATTAATTCTAAAAGAGTTAATAGTATCCAAATTCTTACAAGCATTATCATAATCGAGTTGGTTAATTATCGTATGATATAAATAAATAAGTTAAATTATAATCAAATATCACGAGCTATATAATTATTGTGAAAACTTTACCCTCAAAAAAATGTATCTGATTTGAGTATAATTAATATCATTCTTTTAATAAAGGATAGTATAGTTAAAAAAAAGTATTAGTTATGTTGTTTTTTAACGTTAACAAAGTATAAGGCAAATAACAACATTAAGGCAGTTGCATGATTCACATTAAAATAACCTTCATATGACGTGTTTTTCTTTCCATATATACAAAAAAAATAATTGTTTATATACCATGCAAATATAGATTTTAAATTAACTTGGGTAAAAATATAAATAATAAGAAGATAACTTTATAAAAGACTAAAAGTTAAGGGAGCAATCACTAATTTTATTAGAGATATAATTAAATTTTTTTATTTAATTTTGAGTAGCTAATTATAATTTTTTTTAAAAGGAGGTAATTATATAAAAATGGCGACGTCATTGTTTCCATATGTAAATCGCCCTTGACGTAAAAATATTTCTTAGATTTAATTTATTAAATGATATTATGAATGGTTGGAGTAATTTATAATAAGATTATATAAACTTCACAATATAATTAATATTATAATGTGTTTAGAATCTTATATAGTATAATTTTGTTTATATTTATTAATGAGTAATTAAGGTAGCAAAAATTGAAAAGATACTTTGAAGTGTAAATAATTCAAAATAAGACGTTTATCAAAGGTCAAAAGAGACAGAAATCATGGTTAAAAAGGAATTAAAAGATAAAAAATTAATAATAATAATAATAATAAAATATTTATATATTCCATGAAGCAACAAAGATAAGTTGACCATATAACTAAAAAGGTTGGATAATAATAAAAATAAATAGTTAAATATGGGTATTGAGGGGACAATAAAATCAGATTTGGTCTGTTGGAAATGGGTAAGTGCATGCACACTCCTTCATTAAACTATATTATAAAAGGATTAAAATAATATTTTAATCCCTTTAAATTTCAAGTAATTTAGAAAAAATAGTTACGTTCAAAAAAGTAATAATTTATACAAGTTGACAAGATTTCATTTTTGGAGTTGAATCAATGATAGGGATATATATATATATTATTATTATTATCATTACTTACTATTTAGGAACTTGCCAAGAAGTCTCTTCCTATACATTTGGTTTACCTTATAAAACAGGGGGTCTATTTAAAATTAAAAAAATATAATTAATATAATATCGATGAATTATATAATAAAAATAACTTTTTATTAACAATTAAATTTTTTTAAAAAATATATCAAAATTCAAACTTTGATCTTTTCTCATTTTAATAAATGATCTTTCTCATTAGATAGTTATTGATATCTTTTAGTATCTGTTGTATCAATTTGAAGTTAAAAGTATAGGATAATAATGATATTTAAATTAATTATTTAATTTAACGTATTTAATTACGTATGGTGTATAAATGATAAAACATAAAATGTATGGGTGGATACTTCTCGGAAGTTGCTTGAGGGCAGTGGAAAGAGTGGGAGTAGGAACTAATGAATGGAATAAGAATATTGTCTCCTACTATTAATTAATCTATAATAATTAAATATTAAAACTATATTATATCGAATTCCATTTATGATTAATGTGCATATAAAATTATAGATCTTTATGTTTAATAATATAAATTTTAAATTATTATTCATAAAATTATATGAATAAATAGAAAATATGATAAATATTTTAGCTATGAATTATATTAAAAAAACAAAAAAACAAAGATGACCGTTTGATAAGGGAAAAAAGAGTAAGTTAAAGAAATGGAGAGAGGGCAATCAAAGAAGACCAAAAAGGTGGAGAAGAAAGACTGGATGGAGGGCAACAGTCAACAGATCTCTGTCAAGGGGGTTTATCCTCAGACTATTTGTTTTTTTGTACAACATAATAATAATAATAATGATAATAATAATAATGATAATAATAATAATAATAATAATAATAATAATAATAATAATAATAATAATAATAATTATTATTATTATTATTATTATTAATTATCTTTCTTTTCGTTGTTCGTTGTTCGTTGTTCGTTGCAGAGTCAGCAAATATGTCCTCTCATATGAAGCTTTTACTATTAACTATTATTTTATTTTTTAAATTGACACATATATAATTTTTTAAAAAATCAATTGAGACATAGATAATTTAAGATTAATAAATTATATAAAAAAATATAATTACTTTTTTAAAAAATTATTTTATGAAATTTACATAAAATTATACTCAAATATGAAATTATAGTCATAATTTTGATAATTTTAAAAGTTCAAACTTAAATAATATTTTTGGATCATTTGTGTTGAGTGGTTTTTTTGGATTGCATCTATTTTTCTTTTTTTTTTTAATATATTCCATCGAATTATCATTAAAAAAATTTTAATAAAAATATTTATTATGAATCTCTAAAAACTTGATAATATTATACTTGATAAAAATAAAAAAAATGTTACTTTTTAAAAAATTAAAAATATTATATATAATTTTTATCGAATTGAAGATATGTTAATTAATTTTTAAAAAATTTTATTATCATTATTATTTATATTTTTCCTTTTTTATCATATTTTTCTATTAAATTTCATTTAATAATTTTGTAATGTTATTCCTTGTAGTAATAATAGTATTTAAGAGATAATTATAAAAATGATGGATTTTATTTTTTATTTTTTGTAAGATAAGAGAATAATTTTTAGGATTTTACAAAAAAATAGTTTTGTATTTAAAAATAAAAATTTTTATAATAAATATATATGAAACATGTATTAAAATTTTTGAAAATCTCTCAATATTTAATGGAAAAGGAAAACTTAAAAGAAAAACAAAAAAAGAAAAGGAAGGATGGGCTCTTCAAAATTATTGGGCTTGAATTCAAAAACATACAATCCATTTTTCTTTTTTAAAAATGCCTAATAAAGCAGTCAACAGGTCAAGTCAAATTATTGAACTAATTTGACTGGTATATATGTATGTATGTATGTATTACATAAGGACGGCAATTTGGCGTCATGCTTATATGGCATGGCATGTCACGCTTTTTCAATAAATACTTATTTAATTACGAAAAGACTTCACAATTTATTTATCAAATGTTTTTCTTAAAAATATTTCATTAAAATATCATTATCATAAATAATTTTTTTAATATTTATAAAATAGATAAAATAAACGATCAATTATTACAGTTTAATCAATTAAAATATTTAAATATTTAAATTTTAACAAATCATTTTAAATTATCAATAATGTATTTATATTACATTATACATAATATGTATATGATGGTGAAGAGATTTGATTACAATTGGAGGTATCAATACAAAATTTAAGAGGATTGTGCTTTTTTTTAAAAAAAATTATTATTATTTTACCTTTATATAATGTAGTGGATAATGTTTATTTTGAATATCTTTTGGGTAAGTGGGGAATGCCCTCTTAATTGTTTTGTCCAGACAAATGGGTGTCATCTGGGCCATTGATTATATACGTGTGTGTGTATATATATATATATATATATATATATATATATATTATATAATCATTAAAATAGCTTATCTATGGAATTTTTGTTAATTTTATATTTATGGTAATAGAAAGTAGGAATATAAGTTTATAATAACACTATTATATCATAAAACTATAAGATAAGATCATTCATAATTTATATTTGAAAAGAACGTTAAAGGTATTATATATAAATTTATGAATTCATAATCATTATAATTTGACATTTAATGTTGGATTATGGCTCTGTGGGAGCTTTCCAAAAGGCTTTACGATCATTGACTCCATATACATTTCCACATTCAATTAGCTTTTAAGTGCACACTAATTAATTAATTAATTAATTAATTAATTATTCATTCCAACTTTCAACTGGCAGGAAATTTTGAACCTGAAACTCATAGAAAACCATCGCCTGGTCTTTCTTTTTTTACCTCAAATTATATTTAATTTATCTTATAAGATTATATATTTATTAATAATCTAACTTAAATGTCAAAAATATATTAATTTTATATTAATTAATATTCATTTCATTTTATTCTAAATATCATTTTAGAAATTGAGAATATCATTTAAAACTTAATAATTTTCTTAAAAAATATATTTATTTATTTATCTAATTTTTTTTAAATTTATTTAAAGAAATGAAAATATGTTATTTAAAATTTTAAAAATTATACGAATAATTAATAATGAATTAAAATTAAAAAAGATGTAAAACTGATATTATGAATTAAATATTTTTTAAAAATACAGATATTATGAATTAAATATTTTTCATCAAAAGAATATTTAAAATAAAATGAAAAAATAATAATTAATTTAGATATAATATTGAATAAAAATTAAGATATATTAACGAATTGAATGAATGTGTTATGTTAGAGAAATTGAAGATGGAGATTGCTTACGTCATTTCTGTAAGAAAAACAGAAGCAAAATGGTGTTTGTCCCATCTCCATGGATTCTCATGATAAATGAATAATTAATTAATATTCGAATAAAAGAAAAACAAAAGAGTGACATGAGCATGAACATTCAGTTGCATTTCGTATTCATGTTGTGCTTTGTAAGCTAAAATCTATTAAATCAGATTCATCAAGAATGGATTAAAACTTATCTAATCCGCCCTCCAATTCATACCCCCATAATCAACCAACTCATTCCTCAGCATGCACTCATCAAAAGCTCTAATTATATATAAATATATAACGTAATTAGATAGACTCGATGTAGCCCAAATCCAATGAACACCTGCGCACCCACGTGTATATAATATGGAAAATGAAGGATTTCATAATTGCTTACATGGCTGATGACAATGTCCATCACTAACGATAAGAAGTTTCCAAGAAACGGACAAAGCTGACCCAAACCGTCAAATATGACCCCTTTTCTTGCTTGCCAATCAGAGTTGATGAATGTTGCTAAGTATATATACTCACATCCAAATGCTCCATTTTTTTTGCCACCAAACTTGAAAATCAAACACTCGCTAGACCGTTAGTTTTTCCTCTGCAAACCTTGAACACGATCAGCAACAATGGAAGCATCCCAAAGGAAGTCAAAGAAACATGATAGAGGAAGTGGGTCGGAGGCTCGATATAGAGGGATTCGAAGGCGGCCCTGGGGGAAGTTTGCTGCGGAGATTCGAGACCCGACGAGAAATGGTGCTCGACGATGGTTAGGAACGTTTGAAACAGCCGAGGAAGCAGCAAGAGCTTATGATAGAGCTGCTTTTGCTTTTAGAGGTCATTTGGCTATTCTTAATTTCCCGAATGAACATCATTTCAATAGCCAAAGCATTGATGAGAATCATGAATTCTCGTTAACTGCTGCTGCTGCTTCTTCATCGTCATTCTCTTCATCATCTTCGACAAGTCCGTTCATGACTTCTACCACTTCTGGCTCGAGTTATGGAATGACGGGCTCTTCTACGGGGCAAGAAGTCATTGAGTTTGAGTATTTGGATGATAAGTTGTTGGAAGATCTTCTTGAACCTCAAGATGGTAGACACTATTAAGAAGCTGAATCATTCCCAATCCAGAAAAATGTAAAAATTCTTTCATTTTTCATTTCATTGTGACATTCATCTGTATCATGTAATTCCCTTTAATTAATGTTGTTTTGTCCAGTCATCCATTAACTTCTTTCTCTTTGTTCAAAGAATAAAGTTTTGTTGTTAAGGATGGCTTCATTTCAAACAAGGTCAAGCATGAGTTTATATGTTGCTGACATGTAATCCCAGCTACCTTCCACTGAAACATATACCCACATTTGTATGAAAAAAGTCATCAATTTTGACGGCTATCTATACATTTATACGGTTCCTTTGGCATTTTCTAGCCCTTTTCACAGCAAGAAATTTACACCCAGATGGAAGATGTTGATTTTTTAGATACCCATTTGATGAAAGATTCAGTTGAGCACGGAGATGGAAGAAAATTGCATAATCAAGTCGTTCTTAGTTTATTTTTGTATCAGTAAAGTGGGTTATTTCAGGACCCACAAAATGCTAAACTGTTAACTAACTTTTCAACTACCTTTTGTAGGCGCCAAATTGAAGAGTCGAACATTAGAAGTTTATGCTATACTGTGTGTGTGTGTGTGTGTATATATATATATATATATATATAGATATAACATAAAGAGTGAATGTTTAGTTGTTGTCTTTGTTCTCTTCACAATTAAGCAGCTCTTCTAGCAGTTCATCATCCAAACACTCAAATTCAATCACTTCTTTCCTTCTCTCTTCGTAATTTGTCCCACTTGTTGCCGCATTCTGCAAAATTGAGGAAGAACCAGAACAAGAAAGAGCAGAAGAAGAAGAAAATGAAGATGATGATGAATACGAAGAAGAAGAAGAAGAAGATGAAGAAGAAGAAGAAGATGATGATGAAGAAGGAGCAGAATCAACCTTATAATAACTGGTTGAAGGGTATTCATCAGGAAAGTTTAGTTTTGCTAATTGACCTCGCATTGTATATGCAGCTTTATCATAAGCTCTTGCTGCTTCTTCAGCTGTACTGAAAGTTCCCAGCCATATTCTCGCTCCTTGCCTCATCGAATCACGAATCTCCGCTGCGAATTTTCCCCATGGCCGCCTTCTCACGCCGATGTATTTGCAATCCTTATGATCATCTTTCTCCATATCAAATTTGCCTTCCTGCCTTTTGGTAAGTATACACTAAAACTGATGCTTGAAATTGGCAAATGCCTTCAGCTTATCCATCACATCTATATATTGTGTTGAAAAATGTACATCTTTAGCCATGAAATGGATCAAATCTCTATTAAAAAAAATTTAAGGCACAACGACGGATTAATTATAATAATTAAAAGCTAATTGAATGAGCAAGAGAATCCTCTATATTGATGGAGACAGACTTTAATCAGAAAGTATACGTATTTTGATGATGAATAGGGTGATGCGCTGATGGCTAGATCATATAATGGACCACTTTCCATTGGTACTTTCCATAGTATTACATATTTTAATCTTGATTGGTTCTTCAATAAATATTCTCCCTAATGATTAATTAATTAATTAATTTCTTTCATATTCTTTGCAATGCTCCCAATCAAAGTTTGATGCTGAGACCGCTGTGATGAGATAAGCTTCCTTACGTTGTGCGTATTATATCGATTTCTTGCCTTTTGTCAACCTTTCTCTTTGATAATTGATCAACACTTGTTTTGTTGGTAATTAATTAACCTGGAGATTATGCTTTCTGGGTATTATAAAACTGCCAATTGGGTTCCCAAGATCAGGTGGTGTTGGCAGTGATGATGTCATTAGGTGATTACGCTGTGATTAGCTCGTCATCGACATGTCATCAAGCGCTTATGCCATGTTGACTGCGTCATCAAGCTTACGCCATCAGTTAGCTAATACGGACAGAATGGTATAAGCGTTGAAAACGACAATTAATTAACAAACCATGCGAGAATCTAATGAATATTATTATCATTATTATTAGCAGTAGTTCAAAGGTGACATAAGATTGCTTATTCATATGGCATTATGTCATGTTTCTGCGTAATTGATGCGGTAATCATGCTTACGTCTTCTTGTTTGCCTAGCCCTTTTCCTTTTCTTTTTTAATTGTAATTATATTACATAGTTTAGGATGGATCTTGATATCAAAGTTTCATGATCTAAGTAAATGAGAAATTTAATATTGTATTTAGTCATAATTAATAATACGTTTTTAATGATATAGTTCTAAAGGAAAAGCCATGAGAGTTTGTATTAGCTTAAGAATGTAATATGAATAGTTTCAATGGGAAAAACACATGTTTTTAACAATCACCGTGGTGGGTTTATCTTAGATGCATGAATCCACCAAACCCACCAATTCTTCCTGCTTATTTTAGTGGAATTTTGTCATTTTTTTTTATAAAAAAATTATAAAAGTCGTACCTTTAAAGATTTAACTGATTGAATTTGAACCCATGTTAAAGATCGAGTCTTGAATGTTGGCGGCACAAGAATTGTATAGGCATAGCATGAGGATGATGTTGGATTTCAATTGGTAGAATATTTTAGTTGGAAATACAATAAAAGATGCTTGACTTGTCTATTGCAGAATGATTAGTTTTACATTTACTGGTAGGCCCCTTTCTGCAATTGGTCCAAAGGCTAGCTACTTGACTTTTTCTTAAAGATTTCTAGTGTAGGGGAGGGTGACTTTCTGATTTAATCAAGATTTAAAATCTAATGAAATCTGTATTCCACTGGGGAAAAGTCAAGTTCGAAAAACAACATCATGTCATCTCATAGGATGAGTCTTTTCATGGTAGAAATTCAGAACTTTTACAATCAACCCGGCTCCCTGTCAAAGTATTGTGTAATAATAGTACAGGGCTTGCAATGAAGTCTCCCTAGAGCAGAGGTTGGGCCTAACCAGAACCATAGCGAGGGCTCATTACAATGATGTTGATGAATATCAGAGTATGATTTTGCCAAATCTTTATTTTATGAACCATTCCATTCAGTACAAGATAACTACAGCTCACGACATATTCTGATTCAAAATTTTTGACTGGGGGAATGGATACCACCCAGCTACTCGTCTATATGAAAATACATGAGTTTGGGAGAGAGAGAAAAGCCATACTGGAAGAAACCATCTTCACTTCAACGGAAAAGAGTATGCGTGCAACATGTGTCCTGATAATGTCATTATGCTTGTTTATTTCTTGTTAAGAAGAACGTCAGGATGTAAGCCCCTGCCAGAGGGGCTGCTCTGAGGCAAGGGCAGGGCCTTTGTAGGAAGCTGGTTTGTGGAAGCACCTCGTGCTTTTGATTTTAATTGTTCCAGGAGTCGCCTGGCTTCCTTGAGTTCATCTTGTGCACTAGGTCCGTGGCTTTCCCATGCATCAATTACCCGCTGCTGAAATTCAATAGCAAGGGCATAGCTGCAATTATCCAAGCAAACGGTTTTACAAACTTCATCATGTTATAAACAAAAAGAAAAGAAAAGAAAACTTGAAGCAGAAAGCAATCTTACCTTCCCATGGCACCGTATGATTTAGAAAGATTCTGACAAGCCTCGACTGAATCTGAATGATGAGGACCAAGTGTGGCATCAATGATGTCTTTTGCAACTGCAAACATCTGTGCGGCTGACTGTGGTCTGTCTAGTTCCAAATATGCCGCCCCCAAATTGTTGTATATATATCCCACTCCAAAGTGTTTTGAACCAAAGCTCTCTTTTAACCTTTCAGCAGCATTCTCCAGGTAAGGAACTGCTTGAGGCACCTTGCCTGTCAGCAGAAGTAACCACCCAATTCTAGCAGAAACACTTCCCTCCGAGTGCTGTTCTTGTGGGAGTTTCTCAAGCAAAGAAAGGGTTCTCTTTAACAAAGAAATGGCGGTCTCAAATTCATTCATGGTTTCATATTGCATTGCTATCTCTGAGTATGCTTCAGCAACTTCAATTGGAGAAATTGCCTCTTTCTTGTCAAGGATTCCACAAGCAATCTCCAAACACCTTTTTGTGTCAGGAAACTTTTCTTGATTGCATAAAGCTTTAGCCATGGAAATAAACACCAGTGCTCGAGTCTCGCTTTCTTTATCTGTCTGCTGAACAATACCCTTTAAAGTATTAATCGCCTCATCATACCTGCCCATCGCTATCAGCATATTTGAAGCATCAATCTCAGCATGAAGCAAATCTGAATCAAGACCCCAGTTCTTTAAAACCTTCCTTGACAGGTCATTCTGCTCCAACGCCTTCTCATGCTCCTCCAATCCAGTATAGATGACACCAAGAAGCTTCCTGTCACGTGCAACCTCCACGGAATTACTCCCCAACCCACTCTTATGTATCTCCAGAGCCTTCAAACCAAACGGCAAGGCGCCCTTAAAGTTCAAAACTGCAACATAAGCCTCTGCCAATTCCCTATTTGCCACACCCAATTCCTTGCTATCCTTCTCCAAAGTCATTTTCTTAATTTCTAAACACTTTAAGAGATTCTCCAAAGCCTCCTCTCTTCTCCCCATTGCCGTCTTCACATTCGCTAACTCAAGCTGCACAGCATGCATCACCGGCCTAATGTCATCGATATTATTAGTTCCCTCCTCCTCTAGCCTGCCCAGTATCCTATTCGCCCTATTCAAATACCCTAAACAATCATTGAACTTTTTTAAGCTATAATTAACAGAACCCATTAACTGCAGCGCCATAGCAACAAGTAAAGAAGGTCTGCCATTACTATCACTATCAAGAACACTCAAAGCTCTAGTAGCAAAAGACAAAGCCTTTTCAGGATCCTCACCTTCTTGGTCAAGTTTCAACCCAAGTTTCAAGGAAGCTAAACCAAGCTCTTTCTCATTAAAAGAAGCTTCCATTTCTTTAAAAGCTTGAAGCATCTCATCAGCTGTATCAGCAGACTCAAATGCCTCCTCAAGTTCATTTTTTTCCTTGATTTTTCTTTGTCTAGGTGATAGTTGAACACTCCTTTCAATTTCTTGAGATGGGTTTGCCTGAAATTGGCGATATTTCAGAAGCAGACCATTGGCTTTGGTGCAGGATTTGAGATTGTTACTGGGTGAGGGGTAAGTGGCATTGGAAATGTAAGTTCTTGAAAGGAAAGGTGTTTGCAGTGTTTTTTCAGGGTTTTGACGGGTGAAGCGATAAAGAAGTGAAATTGAAGCTCTTCTCATGGCGGATATCAAGAGTTCTGATGATCTGGTTGTGAAGGAGCCGTCTCTTGTCGTGGGTTCCGTAGAACATAAAACCCTCGCAAAACCCAAATTAGAGGGTTTTCTCGTATCTCTTGATCCTCTGGTCTCTGTATCTGCAGACCGGTATTAGTTCAGAGAAAGGACTTGAAACGCTGCCGTTTTATGCAGTTCTTGTTTATATTTGATATTATAAAATAATTAGACATTATCTTGCGCTTTAAATAAATTATATTCTAAAAAATCTATTTATTATATCATAAATAAATAAATGTACATTTATACATGAATAGACAATATTTTAAAATATATTTTACTATATATATGTACGAAATTCAAATTTTATAAAATTTTTTTTGCAATTTTCTAACTTCGAAATTCTTGTTAAAATAATTAGTACAAAATTAGAAATTTGAAATTAACAAATCTATTAGATCATATTAACTAAAATTTGTATTTTTCAATTAATGAAAAATTAATAAAATTTAATTACAAAATAAAAAAATATAATTAATCAAAAGAAAATCAAGACATTTATACACGTATATAAAATCTGAACATTATAAAAACTTTACAAAATTTCAACTATAAAGTATTTTATTAATTTAATTAATTAGAACACAATATATTAAATGATTAAATGGTATTTATGAAGAAAATAAGGAATCAAAATAAATATAATATGCAGAAAATAATAATAAAAAATAGTATGATAATAAATAGGAAGAGAAGCAATAGAATGGAGAAGGGTTTGAGATATGGGGTTGTATAAATCAATTGTTAGGATTTCTACAGATTCATGAGGCCCGTAATGAAGAACACGTTCAATTATATTCGAACATGCAATGCAACCCTTCTAAACTGAGTTGAGGCCAGCTTTATAATCTAAATGAATCTATATACAACAAAGAATACAGAGTTTCCTTTATACAAATAAAGGAAAATCAATTCAGTCCTGGAAACCTGTATGCATCTGATGCCTTGTCTCAAGAGCTTCACAGTTCTCCATGTTCAGACGGAGACTCCGATGGCCTTCCAGTGTTATAAACGTCACCAAAATGAAGATTTATATTCCCTCCAGCTTCATGATGGTCATCCGTAAATGTAGTCCTTGACAACCTTCGCGAACCCCAGTCCAAGTGGCGTTCTTGCTCCTCTAAACTTCTGTCTGAAAAGTTATCAGGGTAATTACCTGAAGTGAAGCGGTTGAAATCAGGCGGCTCCAGGAAACTTGCTTGGGGTTGTGCATCAGGCTGACCAGTTCTATTCCACCAATGGCTCCCAGCTGAAGGTGCGAAATTGCTGGCATTATGTTGCTGAAGTATGCTTTCCCGGAAGAAAGGAGTCGACGTGGAGGCTCCGAGGTGGGACTGTGTCCGATCCTCATAATGGGGATGCCAGTAATTATCGTTATATCTTGCTTCATTTTGCGCAGGATCAGGCGGCATCCAGGTATCATCATCAAGATGTCGCTCAGTCACATCTAATGTTACTGTTGGTGCCTGTCTTGTATTGTTAGTTGAAGAATGAAGTCGAGAGGTATAATACCAATCAAGAAGATATGGGTGATTTCTTTGATCTTCATCAAGAATTTCCCTGGAGAAGAAAGCAGTGTTTATATATTCAGCTCCTCTCAAGATGGGGCTTCCTCGCCACATTCTAGGTGGAGAACATGCGTGTTTAAATTCCTGTCGTTGCAACTTTTGCTCCCTAAAATTTCTAAGATTTGACAGGAACTGCTTCCCATGAACATTCGGTTCCCATGAAGGATAGCTACTCTGAAAACTGCAATAAGCGACAGCGGAAAACAGGTTAGGAAAACTTGAAGATGCAGGTTCCAATTTAAAGCAAAAATGTTGCATGTTTCTATACACCAGAGTGATAAAGAGCAATTGCCTGATTAGAAACCTAAGGCACCGTTCCCAGTTTTCTACCTGCCATGTGGGCATGTATCTAAAATGTATCCAATTTCGGATAACTAGACCTCAAGGATAGCAACCATACCTCAAAAATGACTTCTCCATCTTGCCCTGAGAGCTCCTCTCAGCACGTGGGGCATGATAAGGTGAACCATAGTTGCTATTGCCATGGCTTTGAAACTCAAAAGCACTAAAACTGTAGAAGGTTCAGTAAGCAAACCACCCTTGTCAACAGTAAGAACAAACCAAAGGCAACAACCTATTCTGCATAACCTCTAGATGTTTACGACTAATCAGCTAACCTGCATACATGGCCGACACCTTCGACGTCCATTGTGAAGTCCGCAATGAACTGTAAGATGTCATCTATCCGCTGCAAAATAACACTGTACATTAGTAAAAAAAAAAAAAAAAGATGGACAGCTTACTAAAAGATCAAATTACATACCTTGGGGACAATGAATAATAGCAGCAAGGGGGTGAGAAAAATCGATGCCATTTCCTCAAGTAACATCATTCCCGTATACTGCTCCATGAAACACCAAACAGTAAACGGAAAACAAATCAAAACTCTATATGGTAAGTTGGCAAGGTTGTCAGCAAGTGAAGGTCGGAGCTGTTCTTTACAATATTTCAAACAGTGAATTGAATTTATTTAGAAGCGTTACCTGAAACAGGGTTTCAAACTGCATCCGGACAGTTTCAGTATTTTCTTTGCCCCGCCACCGCTTCGGCATGTAATGTGTATGTTGGACCACCATAGACATAGCCCCTTCTGGATCAAGGACAAGGAGTTCATCAGTAACTGCAGCACGACTGATCGCTGTTATAGTTCCAAACACGGCAGCATACCAGAACAAGTTGCGACCAAATATCTACATATTTAGAAAAGATAAGGCCATTAAAAGCCACATAATTATGAGAAGGATCAACATCCAAATACTAGTTTCTCCATTTCCTTAGGGAAGTTAATATTTTACATGACCCTCAAGCAGAGATTCCTCCAGAAACGCAACGATAATCAGGACAGCAGCAAAACCTCCAGAAACAAAAGATATAAACTTGGCAATAATTGAAATAATAGGTGATGGAAATTGCTGCAGATAATCTGAAGCATGCAATATACTGCCACTAATCCGGTGCTTGAACAAATGGTCAACCTGAAACAAAAAAGAAACAAAAGCATCATCTAATAATAATAAAGATTATTGAAGAGTTTAAGACGACTGTGACTTCAAAAAGGAAATCAGTCTCCATGTTTTCCTGAAATTAAGCTATATGCTAGAAAGTGCAACTTCTTTTCATTGGAAATACATCAAACAAACACGAGTTCATGGCATTTAAGTGAATATGCTACCGTGAAAAAGTGCTGGTCTCGAAGTTGTAGACTAATCATCAAAAAAGTTCACTTTATTCAGAATTTTGAAAGTTTAGTAATTTAACTATAACATACAGTTATTCATACAGCAGTTATCACTTCAAACATTGAACTTGGTAGATATATATACCTATGAACAATTGGAAGCAGGAAGATATTAACCCACTTAATTTAGCGCCAAGAAAGTAAAATCTGCTTGATATTATCAAGAGGGAAAGGATAAATGTACCTCATTGAATTCCCTAAAAATCCATTTTGACAAGTTTGACCATCTTCGAGATGATGCAGTGCTCGGATGATTATAAAACTGCTCTGCGTGCCTCAGGAAGAGATACACAAGCATGAATATGACCAGGAATGGTGAAAGGAGAAGCATAGCAAACCCAACCACCATAAGCCTTTTCTTCAAGGTCTTAGGGTTTGAGATGAAGTCCCTTTTGACACAATAGTTTCTGCAAAAAAAAAAAAAAAGCGTTCTTATCAGAAAAAAACAGAAATTATCTATTAATTGTCATTTATTCATGTGATATTAAATATACCGATCAAACATGCTCTGAAGTATGCACCAATTTAAGGTCCATTCAAGAGTCTTGGTCAGCATTAAACGGTACTGCACTCCATTCGGACAAACTTTAACAGTTGGACCAGCGCCTGGAACCCATTGTGAGATTGGAAATGCTAAAACTCCTTTATTCAGCATTCCAATCAAGTAATTCTCCTTCCGCATCAACCGCATAACTACTTCATGGGCAGAGAGGTCCTTGACCACACAGAGTTGCTGTGAATTTTGTAACTGGACGACCTTTTCAAGAATTGTTGCCCATGGCATGGTGTGAATTTCATTGTCTGTCACATGGAGACTGCAAGAATAAAATTATGATTGCTCATTCACATGTCTGTAAAGTCAGTTCAATAACAAGACTTTGTACAAATTGTACAAAGAGATAAAGTGTACCTGTTGTAATAGAAATGACGAATCCCAAGAATATCCCTTAATTGCATGAAGAACCTCAAGAAACAAAAGATCCAATAGATAGAAAACAATCCCAGATAACCCACAATAATAGCTTTTGAAACTGTCAGAGGAGTTAATGGGTGCGGGTGAAGAGCTTCTTTAGCAAGATCACAGGGCTTGATTCCAGATTCAACCGCATCCATCCCACATTTAGCATTACGAAGTCCATCCCAATCAACATACAATAAAAAAAATCCAGAAAAGCAGATGGTGAAACCCAAACTCAAAAGTTCAACAATCCACTTGATTATAATGCACCAAAGCCCTTTCTCGCAATAGTAACTATATATCCTTTCAAAGAACAGGTCCAAATCAGCTATTGGTTCCGCATTTAAGCTATCACCATTAAGAAAACTAGAAGGGCTCTCACTGCCAGGACTGGGTATCCTGCCATAATCGGACAATTCAATCTGATGAGGCAAATCATTCAGTAAGCTTCTCGTCAGTGTTGATTCACCATGCGGTCTCCATTTAAATATGCCCAAAGCATTTGACTGCCTGCTGAACATTATTCACAGAAAGTAATGAATGGCGAAGAGAGCCAGTCCATCCCCCAAACCATGTAGCTTAAGGGAAAGTTCTGCAAATAAAATCAAAAGCAGTCAGATGTCGCCCAAGCAATCTCTTCATCAGACTAATCTCCTGCATCATTAACCAATGCCCATGAACCAGAAAACTTGACAACACATTTAAACCCAATGGTGCAAATGAGCTAAACTACGAATGAGTTACTCAAAATTCAATTTAATAAAAGCTCACTCAAGCAAGCTTGTCTAGTAAGGCTTGTCTAACAAAGGAATCAAATTTAAAATAAATAGTATTCAATTTATTTAGACTCAACAAGCTTGTAATTTAGTTATAAGTAATGATAATTTAATTTAAATAATTTATTTTATAATTTATATTTATTAAGCTCTTTTTAAGTGTCAATTTAGCTTACATATAGAAAGATTAAGAAAGTTCAGCTCTGGTTTAACTTGACAATAAATAAGACAAGCTTAAGCAAGGTAAAACTTTACTTGGCTTGACTTGTTTACATCTCTATCTGAACCCCCGACATGGCACCCATGCAAACAACATCTTGGACTTCAGCTCAACTAAAACTTAATCTCTAAGTTGATGGAGGTAAAATAATCATTAGCAGCAATTCATATGCTTTACCTGACTCCAACACTTCCCGTTTCAGTAAAACCACTAACAGCATTATCATTATGTTTCATTTTAAACTATCAAACCCAACTAATTCTTTTAATTCAGATAAAGTTGCATCCTTTTATTAAAAAGGACTCCAACTTTTGCAGGATTAGATTGTTAAACACTTGTCAGCCATTACCAGCCCGGCAATACCACCGTTCAGGCTTCATACGATTAAGGAAGAATCTCATAAACTTAATCCAGCAAGACAAATAAATATGCTATCTAGATTGATTTCATATATCACTTCGGTACAAATTCGGGAAAAAAGAGTATGGCCCTAAAGGCATATATCCATTAGAAATTAAATAAACATTAAATAACAAACCTCAGAAGCTGGACGAAATTTATCATTGCTGAATAGAAAACCCACAAAGGAAAAAACAATCTTTTGTATAATACAGCACGAACGATGAACTCGGTATTAACGAACGGAAAGAAATCATATAAAGGCAAGGATACCTGCAATCCAGAGCTTGAAAACAGCAAAAGAAACGATTCAAAATGGGAATCGAGTCATACCCATTTAACTTGATTGCACTGAAAAGTAAAAAAAGAAGAAAAGAATGGGATAATCAGAGAGATTATCGCAAAAAAAAAAAAAAGGTTCGGATTGGAAACAGTTAAGCGGTGAATAATGTTTCCAATTAGAAAAAAACCAAGAGCTGGATGGAGAAACAGAGCAAACCAGATCAAACAAGGAATTGGGTATTGTCTGGTTGCGTGGACGAAATTGGAATTTACGAAAAGAAAATTTTAATGAAGAAATTTCCTTTCCGTTTAAGATTACGAGACGTGAATCACACTATATCGATCATATATATAGAATTCATATTGAAGACCCTCCGATTTTATCCTTTCCTAATTTCAAAACCAAAATTGGAATAAAATACGATATAAATATATTTTTTATATAGTTAATTGTTTTAACATTTATTTTTTATTAGTTATATTTAATTTTAAATTATTAATGGATTTTTTTTATTCTAATTTGCTACTTTTTCCCGGTACATGTTTTTGATGTGTCTGCGTTTAGAAATATTTAAATGGTACAGAAAAAGTATTTTTAATAATTTTAATTAAGTTGAAATTTAATTTTTAATGAATTATAATATTCTATAAATAACAGTATTTAAATATTAAAAAAAGATTTCATAAGATACTGCTCTTGACTTTAAAAATTGATGTTCAAAATTCTATATTTAAAATTAAATAATTAATTTAGATATTATTATAACGAATATTATAATATTAAATATTAATTAATAAATAGGAATTGGTTGGTTTTAACGGTAATGAAAGGATTCGATGTCCTTCCAAAAGGGTAGACTATCGTGTCTATAATATAACTGGGAACTGACTAATGTTGGACCGGGCTAATCTATGTACAGGCCCGTCATTCGAAAACCGGGGAATGATGATGCGGCCAGTTTCCAGCTCAGCGTTCCTGCCATAGAAATAGATCATCTCCGTCCCTCCTCCGCTCCGCTCCAAAATTCCGTTTTACTGTTGGAGATCGAACTCTTCTCTTTTCTTTTCTCTGCGAAAGCAAGGAAACCGCTCCAGTATGCGACTCCGAAATCCAAACTGTCTAAACTGAATTCACTTGTCACGCAAAAACCAGATAAACAGCCGAAACAGCCGGCTGAACTCCCTTCACCCCATCTACGGAACCACGGTGTAGCTCTGTCTGTCAAGAAGGTCAGAATAATAGCTCATGGAATCACTAGTAATGCTAATAATAATCATAATGAAAACAATTTAGATGGCCAGATCGTTAAATCTGCTAGGAGATAGATCACCACTTGGCTTGAGGATTCTACCGGCTGGAAGAATTGAAAGAAAGCGGCACGGCATGCAGAGATTCCGGTCAGATTTTTCGAAAATATAAGTAAAATCTAAATCAAGGCGTCAGTAAAATACCGTTTTTATGCACGAGGGAATCAAAATTTCGTTTAAAAGAAAAAATTTGCACTAAAAAACGAATTTTTAGAAGTGATTTTTAAAATATTAATTTTTGAAAATTAATTGCAATCAAATATATAAAATTTATCGATGTATTATAAAATTCATATCTTTGATATCAAATATCAAAAGAAAAATAAAATCATAAATGTTTACAGGCCCAAAGGGACCGGCCGTGCAGTTACCCTCAGCTCTCCACCATGAAAAACCTTCGCCTTTATTCATTTCTCTCAACGATAACTTTCTAGTTCAATTTCGAACTGTCCATTAATTCAAATCGCTTATTTGTAGATTTGCTTTGAAGCATGCAAAGAATTTAGTTAAAGATCATGCATAGATTATTTCTTCCTCATGCTTCTCGCTTTATCAAATCCTCAAATTTTAATTCTTTCATCAAAAAGTTATGCTTTTCCGTTTCGACTAGAGAACACACTATACTTGATCACTTACATAACTGCTCCAGAATGAAAGAGCTAGAATTTGTGTATGGTGTCATGGTTAAAACCAATAAAACCCAAAACTGTTTCTTGGTCAACCAATTTATTACAGCTTGTTCCTCTTTTAACTGTATGGATTATGCAGTTTTAGTCTATACCCAGATGGAAAGTCCCAATATTTTTGTTTATGATGCAATGTTAAGAGGATTTGTTAGATGCCATCACCCAATTCAAGCGCTTGTTTTATATGCACACATGTTGGAGGCCAAAATCTTGCCTTCTAGTTACACATTTTCATCATTAATTAAAGCTTGTGCTTTGGCATTGGAAGTTAAGTTTGGAGAAGTTATTCACCGTCATATTTGGAGATATGGGTTTGTTTCACATGTGTTTATTCAAACTGGTTTGGTTGATTTTTATTCAAGCGTTGGCAGAATTGTTGAATCCAAAAAGGTGTTTGATGATATGCCTGAAAGAGATGTTTTTGCTTGGACTACTATGGTTTCTGGTCTTGTCAAGGTTGGGGATATGAGTTCCGCTAAGAGATTGTTTGATAAGATGCCTCAAAAGAACACAGCTTCTTGGAACACTCTGATTTATGGATATGCAAAATTGAGAGATGTGGAGTCTGCTGAGTGTCTCTTTAATCAGATGGGTGTGAAGGATATTATTGCGTGGACTACAATGATTAATTGTTATTCTCAGAATAAGAAATTCGGAGAAGCGTTGGCAGTTTTTAGTGAAATGACAAAAGCTGGGATTTGCCCGGATGAAGTGACAATGGTAACTGTGATATCGACATGTGCTCATCTTGGAGCACTCGACTTAGGCAAGGAGATGCATCTTTATGTAATGCAGAATGGATTTGACCTTGATGTCTACGTAGGTTCTTCATTGATTGACATGTATGCCAAATGTGGGAACTTAGATAGGTCCCTGCTGGTGTTCTTCAAGTTGCGGGAAAAAAACCTTTTCTGTTGGAATTCGGTGATTGAAGGGCTGGCAGCCCATGGATATGCAAAAGAAGCGATAGAAATGTTTGGAAAAATGGTAAGAGAGAAAATAAGGCCTAATGGGGTTACATTTATTAGTGTGTTAAATGCATGTGCCCATGCAGGACTTGTTGAAGAAGGCCGCAGGTGTTTCGAAAGGATGATGCATGAGTTTTCCATCCCTCCTGCCATTGAACATTATGGATGTATGATTGATCTATTGAGCAAATCTGGTTTGCTTGATGAAGCATTAGAACTTATAAGAAATATGAAATTTGAACCAAATGCTATTATTTGGGGTGCTTTGTTGGGTGGATGTAAACTTCACAGGAACTTAGAGATTGCTCGGATTGCTGTTGATGAATTGATGATTTTGGAGCCAGACAATACTGGGTATTACACTCTTTTAGTTAACATGTATGCTGAAATTAATAAGTGGGATGAGGTTACGAAGATAAGGAAGACCATGAAGGAACTAGGGATAGAAAAGAAATGGCCTGGATCCAGTTGGATTGAGATGGAAAGGGAAGTTCATCAATTTGCAGCATCTGACAAATCTCACCCTGCTTCTGATGAGATTCACTCTTTGCTTACTGAATTGGACGGACAGTTGAAGCTAGCTGGGCGTGTCAATGGACTCTGGCCTTTCTTATAGCAGGTTGTTATTTGGAAAGAGTGAATAGCATCCAAGGTTATCAGGTTGCATCTGACAATCGTGGGATTTGCTGGTAGCTTTCAGGCAGAAATATCCAGAAGCTTTTAGAAAGGAAGGAGGTCTAGACCTGGTGAAAAGTGGACCCATAGTTCACTTGAGAAACAACTTAACTGAAGACCGCATTAAGAAAGAAAAAGGTAACTTCCTTGGGATGATATGATAGATACATTTCCCATACTGATAGACGTGTCGAACTGAAACTAAAAGCTAAGGTACTTTCTTTACAAATTACTTGTTTCATACTTCAATTTGAACGTCTTTTCCTGGCATTCATCATCTTTATTTTCTTCTAACGGAGTTGCTCTCTGGACTTCGTCCCCTGGCAAGTTCAACTTTAGCAAAATGTATTATAATATCCATGAAACGAATCTCATTCTAACCAAGGATTCTTATGATTCTTGAGGATTCAGCTATAGAAAGATCAAAGGAGAGCTTTCCCTTTCTGCCGATTGTCCTTTTCCTGCCCTTACCGTCTCACCTAAGAGCGGATGTTTAACAGTTTTCATTCTATGATTGATATGTAACCAGGTGGTAATCTTCCATCTGAAAGACGGACAGAGAACAGGACACTGTTAAAGTCGCTTATCTGGATAAATGATGATCAAGTTCATATCCGATTTTATCCTATTCGAATTCTGATCAACCACCACTCATGTGGAATTCTTTGAAGTGGTTTGATGAGTAGATATCAGATGGACTTATTCAAAACAACTGTTTTTATGAACTTATCTGTCCAAAGATGATTCCTCGCCATAACCTGGTTGCTTTCCCTTTTCTTGTTGAACAACAATGGCCTGCTTGTATTTTCCATGAGAATTTCTTATAAACTGCACTGTTTCATTGCGATTTACAGCAGAGGATTAGTATGGAATTTATGAATTCAATATAAAAAATCAAATTTAAATGGATTATAGCTACGGTCAATTATCTTATAATCTAATCATACGAATATTCTCGGGTATAGATTCGATTAGAGATATAATATAATGGTTGTTTGTAATGAAAGTTGCGTATGTAATTCATAGTTGCATATTTAAAGTAACGACAAGCAAAAGCATCAAGAGTTTCAAAAATGACAAAAATAGAAAAAAAGAAAAGGGTTGATTTGTCATTTAATCAGTGGTGGGGGATGCAATTCTCGTAATGGTAATCTATTAGAATGACTAAGACCACTAAACCCACCTTATCTTCCAAATTATACAAATTGGATCAACCACCCAATCCCCCCCCCCTCCCAAATTTACTCACTTGACTCTACCCATCTGCAACCTAAATTAATCCAAACAAATCCCTTGATTCAATTTTAAAAATTTAATTAGATCGATAAATAATTATTAAAAATCGAAAAAATCAAACCAATCCGATCTATATATATATATCTATTTCGGCTTAAGCCTTTCTATTCCAATGGTGGGCAGAAAGCAGTTTGATTCAGAGTTTTTGTTTTTGACTTTTTATGGTAACAGTTGGCTCACTTGGGATTAATCAGGTTGATATGGTCAATAACTTAATTAGCATTCCACTGAACTTGATTATACATTCCCCCCTAAAAGACTAAACCTTTTGTGTGATAACAACTCAATTAAGATTTGAACTTAAATATTAATCATTAGCATTAACACACACTATGCTTTAACCTTAATATATATTCATAACTCGATATTCTAAATTATACGTATCTTTCCCACTTTGTATATTTCTTTATTTAACCTTATTTCTAATACATGTCATAATGACACATTTAGCACTATCCCCCCCTTTTTTTATATAATAAATCTACATTAAATAATAATAATAATAATAATAATAATAATAATACTTAAATAGGGAACATTCTTTATTATTATATTTTTGTAATTTATGGTAATGATGTTTAGATTGGCTTTGTTAGATTTTATAGGGGCCACTGTTAGTCAATTACCTACTAAGTTTCAGTTTACTACATGCTTTATTTATCTTAATTTTAAATTAATCACCAACCATCATAAAATCTTGAAATAATACCAATCAAATTTATCATTTTATATACATCCTGTCACTGCTGAATTTTAATTTTTAGCCTTTTAATAATATTTTCAAATTTTTCAAATTTTTTAATCCTCAAATTTCAATTTTTATTTAAAAGTGAGTTAACTATTAGTTATCATTATTATTATTGTTACTATTATTTCATTACTTTTAAATAAAATAAATTTATATATGAATGATTTTATTTTATTTTATTTTATTTTTAAAAAAGTAAATATTATCATGAACCCTAATGGCCACTAACAGATGCATATATGGGGGGAGATGGTACATTTATGGGTAACCCATTTTCACGCCCATCTAAATTGACTCTCTGACAAACCCAGAAAATAAAATAAAAAAATAAAAAAAATTAGAAAAATAGAAAATCAAAGGATTAGTGATGAAAGAGTAGACTATGAAGTCAGCTTCCTAAAGATTGCATGTTACTAAAAAGCTAAGCTCCCAAATCTACTTAGGATGATTCTGTTTCCCTTTCCCTTTTTTTTTTTTTTCTTTTTTAAAAAAAAAATTATATATGTCTTTCTATTTCATAAAAAAAAATAAAATATTTTTATTCAAATCATGAATTATAATGTTTTTCTAAATTTGCATATGTTTTGATTATGTTCCTTTTCAATTTTTAGAACCATTTTTGATACGTTCCTAGGATTTTGATTATTATTATTATTATTATTATTATATATATATATATATATGTGTGTGTGTGTGTGTTTCTCAATTGAGTTTATTTTCATAAATTTAATATATAAAATATATTTTCAAGTTTATGCTATCGTTTTTTATAAGATGAAGATAAAGATTTAACTACGTATAATAATAAATATAAAAGAATATTGAAACATTACATGCAACTTACCTCATTTGGGAAAGAAAATATTCAAATTACATATATATATATATAGGATTTGATCATAAAATAAATGGGTAAAGGCGAAATAGAATGATTCTAGTTTGTCAGTTAGCATTCATGAGGCTACTCATTTCATTTTCTTTCTTTCACTATATATTATAATAATATTATTTACATGGGAAAATGACCTTTCATTTCCAATCACTTAGTCTCCTCGTTCATCCACATTTAACCCTAGTTGACTTTATTCTTATTCCTTGTTTTCCCCTTCTAATTTATTTTCTATAATCACCCTTTTTTTCATATTACTTGATCTTCCTCTTTGTTCTTCGTAATCAACAAAACCCTTTTTTCAAATTTCATTTTTGAGTATTTTTTTTAATATTTTTTCATATAAATATAATATAATTTCATCCATATTTTCAAAAAAAAATTATCATTTTAGTTATTATTTATTATCAAATAATTTTAACTAAAATACTTTACGATCGAAATAAAATCATCACAATCTAATATGATGATTTCTTTTATTATTCTTTATATAAAACTACTCAATATTATATGATACATATTAAATTATATTATTTATCGATCTAAATTTAAAATAATAGAGTGAATTAATTTATGAAGGATATGCTTAACACCAAATATGTTTATAAGTAGCAATGATGATGAAAAATAACCAAAAAAAGGAAAATCAAAAGAACATACGCATTGAGTAAATCATGATTATGTTTAATTAGGATTAAGTAATGGAAGTAATTACTACTGACTAAGATTTTACAAAACCATATATTGATTTACTTCCGACAAATTGAATCTTTATGGACCATACTAAACATTAAATAGTTTGGCCGTTTTCGAGGATTTAATAACGTGATCATCTTGATCACTTTCATTTTCATCCTAATATATACAAACATACATACATACATATATAATAAATATAAATTTATTTTATTTAAAAATAAAAATTATTATATTGATATTTATAATTTTATATTAACGAATAAATTAAAAAAATTTGACATATTTATATGATAATTAATTATCATTTATTATAAATTAATGGACTGATTTTTATAAATAATAATACTTATTTGAACCTCTATTTCCTATTTATTTATTTTTTACTTTGATAATGATAAGTAAAGCCGAGTTAATAGTAAATGTGTAGCTATTGCAATCCCAAGAAGATTTTCTTTATTCTTTTTTTTTTTTGTTTTTTGGTGAGCCCGGAAAAAATAAATTAAAAGGAAGAAAATGATTAGAAATCAATGGGAATAATAATAACAGAAGATCAAATTAAACCCCCACTGTTAAAACATGAATCATGGGATTCGGACAATGATGCCAAGTAGGTAAGGTGCATCCAACATTTCTTCATAAATATGTCATAAGATCATTATATATACACATGCAAAATTCAAATTATATAAATAACTTCTTCATTCCAATTTTACTTATCATGGGTATTTTTAAAATTACCGTTTCACTTTAATTTTATTTTTTAATTTAATTTTATAATAAATAAAATTAATTTTGTCTAAATTCAAATTTAAATATTACAATAAAATCAAAATTCAGTTTGAATAACATTAAATTAAAATATAAAATATAAATAAAAAAAATTAAAATATTAGTCTTTATTAATTTCAAATGAAATACTATTAATACTAATTTAAACATGAAAAATATTAATATTATTATTAGAATTCATTTTAATAAGAATTAATGCGATCTTTAGAAAATTTATATTTTAAGTAAAATATTACAATAGAAGTATAATAAATTTTTCATTTTTTATTAACTTTATTGAAAGGGAAGGGAAAAAAGGAAGGGCAAGTAAAACTAAAGTGTGGTAGGGACAAAGGAGGGAGGGGTGGTGTAGGTGTCACAACTTTTGTGGCAAAAATAGAATGATTGTTTGAAAAGAGCCATGAGAAGGGCAACTTCATTGGTTTTTTTTTTTTTTAAGAAAAAAGAAAGCAAAAGATCACTGGGTCTTAAAAGAAAGATGGTGATTGAGAAATGTATGCAAATGAAAAAGGAAAAACTAAAAAAAAAAAAAAAAGAAAAAAAAAAAGGAGAGAAAGAGATCAGAAGCATTTTCTTCGCTTAGAAATGATGTTGTTGGCCATAAAATGACACTAGTTAGAAAGTGTGTTCATAGCTCCATTTTGTAGGATTCCATATATATAAATCACCTTCATACCTTTCTTTTCTTCATAAAAACCCACCAATTTCACTCTTCCATTTTTACCCAAAAGCCCAAAAACTGTTTCTTTTTCTGTTTTTTTGCTTCTGGGTGTGTGAATCTGTCCGAGATAAAATAAAGCAAGCAAGCAAGCAAAGGGGTGATGATGTATATAATGAGCAGGGTGCGCAGGATTAGGGAAGGTTCCACCACCATTGGTAGATTTGTCAAAAAAGCTAAATTGAACAGAGTGGATCAAATAGCGGCTCTATACAAAATGCCTTTAAATTAATCTCTAACCAAATTGTACTCTCTCTTTTTTATTTATTATTGATGTTGTGGTTGTTGTTTGCTTAAGGAAATTGAACACTCTTCCTTTTTTCCTTGCAAAATTTGAAGCTTTGCTACTCTTTCTTATAAAACCAGAGCAAAGAAATTGTTTCTTCTTCTTTTTTTAAATCTTTTTCCGTCTTCTTTTCCTTGAATGTAGCTAAAAGCTACGAACTTTACTTCAATTATCTCTCATCTGTCTTAGCTAAAAGGAAAGAAAAGCGTGAATCTTTACACAGCCCTTTTGAAAAAACTCTAGTTTCTTGATCTTTGTTTTAACTGTTCCTGCTTCGATTTTCTATATTGTTCAAGAATTGAGCTTTTAGAGTTTTGGTTGTGACCCATGTCGTCCGATATAAGCTAGAAGCTTTAATTTCTTCCACTATAATTGAGATTTTTTTGTTTTTGAAAAAAACTTGATTGTTTTCAGAGGAAAGATTGTTTTCTTGGGAAAGTTTTAATGGCCAATAACTGCAGTAATTCTGATGGGTGCTTTGGAACTTCCGTTAACGATCGTGAAAGTTTGACACTTTCACATTACTGAGGTTTAAGATTTAACCGAGCTTTTAGTGCAAACGTTAGGGAGAGCTTCAGGGGGGGTTGTGGTGTGAGGAATGGGTAGAGATCGTCTGCTTTTGGCTACAGGAGGACCACCAATAAAAGCAAGAGCAGGATTAAGGAGAAAACAGGCAGGAAGAGGATCTTACAGGGGAAGCTAGCTTTGGGAAAAATTAGGGATTTTGGGGTGGTATTTTCTTTAATTTGACTGGGAAACTTGGTTGGGTTAGTGGCGGTGGCGGCGGCGGCGGCGACGGTTTGTAGAGTGGAGGCTATTTTTTCTTTTTCTAGGAATTTTGTTCGACTGGGGAGATGGGTACTGACTTGCATAATATATTGAGGAGCCTCTGCTTCAATACTGATTGGAAATATGCTGTGTTTTGGAAGCTTAAGCATCGAGCTCGATTGTAAGTTACGTTACCCTTTCAATTATCAATACATCATGTTTATGGTGCTTTCTGCTGTTAGGATGTAAAGCTAGTGAACTTTTTCCAGCCTTTTGAAATGGTTGTTTCCACAGTTGTTGTGTTAGGCAAGTATGGAACTTGAGGTCTAATGGCATATGCAATGCATTACAACTAAATATTAGGGTTCATTTTTGAGGTGCTGATCAGATGGCTGGTTGGTTGCGGTTCAGTTATGTTTTTAATGAATTCCTGTTAAGCAGGCTGAATTCGAGGACTTAACATAGTCTAGATGAGTTTGAGCTAACCATTCTCACTGATCTGAACCATGAAAATCAGATACTAGTTATGTTGATTAGCTTCTTATCTAACTTTAGAACTCTCAGAAAAGATTTATGACTTATTTGTGTGTGGTTTTCCTGTATTTTAAATTTTAATGTTTAACAGGGTTTTAACTTGGGAAGATGCTTACTATGACAATTTTGAGCAACATGATCCTTCAGAGAATAAGTGCATCGGAGAGACACTTGAAAACTTGTGTGGCGGGCGTTATTCACATGACCCGCTCGGACTAGCTGTGGCAAAGATGTCATACCATGTATATTCTCTTGGGGAAGGGTATGCCTCCGTCCATGAATGATTCTACTGTTTATTTTTGCATTATCTCTGCTAGAATGATGAACCAAGATTGCTTGTTTGTATAGTTACATTCATTTCCATTTTCCATAAATTTTGATTAAACAATTCTTTTCAAGTGCACAAGCCTGTTCTTTGTCGACTTTTTAAGTCTTCATACTGATTTGTTGGATTTGGGGTTGAACTCGTGCTTTTCATTTACAGGATTGTTGGACAGGTAGCTGTTACTGGAAAACATAGATGGATCGTTGCAGATAAGCATGTAACTAATTCTATATCATCATTTGAGGTAAAAATTATTCTTCCAATTCAATAATTCTAGATTACAATGCTAAGCTGTATGCTTATTTTATTGCTATAGAAGTTTTTGTCTTGTATATTTCCTTAATCATTTCATCTTTTGTGGGATTATTTCTCCAGTTCTCTGATGGCTGGCAAAGTCAATTTTCAGCTGGGATCAGGGTATGGCAGTGTTTATCTCATTGTTCACATCGTAGTTAACATATTGTCCTCGAAGCAGTGCCAGTATTAACCTTTTTCTGCGTACAGTCATTACCAGTATTAACCATATGGATGGAACTTTTTTTTGTTTTTACATGCAGACCATTGCTGTTGTAGCTGTTGGTCCCTATGGAGTTGTACAGCTTGGCTCTTTGAATAAAGTAAGGCCATTTCTACCAAATCTCTTGGTGGATTTTGAAATCCTTCCCTAGCTGTTAATGTTGGTGCTTTCAGATTCTGTGTTGCTTCATATTTCATAACATGTCAAGAGTATCGGACCCTTTCGTTTTTTTGCTGACAGATGTAATTGAGTAATTAGCTAGTTCATGGTAAAATGTACACTAAAATTATAAATTCACAGTCAAAATTTTATTGAAACATTCGGTTTCCTTTCTCTGTGCATTTAAATGGAGCAGGTTGCTGAGGATATGAAACTGGTCAACCATATAAAAGTTTTATTTTTATCCTTACAAGATTCTGCAGCTGAGGATGCTACTAATTCACTAAAGTTCAGTGCAAACACTTCCTTGTATCTGGTACTGATCCCTCTTTTATGATTTTTCTCCCGTGTTTGTTGTATGTGCTGAAAAATAGTTTATTTACTTCTTTCCATAGATTGAGATATGGAACGAAAATTGCGGTATTGTTAACGTGCCATTCCTTTTTCAGCCAGATGTATCGACAAAGACTTTGGTTTCGGAATCAGGGGTAATTCCTGATAGCATATGCTATCTAGGAAAAGCTGCAGACAAAGGCCCATACAATCAGTCAACAATTTTTCCTTATTTACAGAAACAATGTGACAATTCCTCTCACTTTTATCCTCTTCCTGGCATACATCAGAATACAGCAGTTGAACTGGTCAATAAAGTTGAAGGAAATGGATTATCTGCACCAGCGAGTACTGGAACAGTTGAATCACTACGGCCTAGATCAGATGTTTCCTATTTGGAGCAGCAGAATCAAGTAGGAATAGATTCGGTAGTTGGCCATAACTGTGGAGGAAATCCAGGTGGGGGATCGGAGATGAATGGAACTCCACATATGAATACTTCTTTTAAGGATAATATAAATTTATGTAACCTGATATTTCCGAGTGAAAACTTTGGAGCTGACCTTGCGAACTTCCCTGGAAACCTCCTTGACTCTACTGTTTGTGACAGACGGAAGTCAGATGGAATAGGTTTTTATTTAAATGGAACACTGAACATTCCTGAATCTTCAAGCATGAACCCTAGAAATGATTTTGAGAAGAAGATGCACTACCAAGCCGAGTCAAGTCACTTAGGTACCTCAAACACATTTTTAAAGTTTTCTGCTGGCTGTGAGTTGCATGAAGCTCTAGGACCACCTTTTTCAAAAGAGTGTCGGTATTTTGATTATGAAGCGGAGAAGGTTGAAACTTGTAAAATTTCAGAGGATCTGGAGGGGGTTAGTACTAGCCAGATGACATTCGACACTGGTTCAGGAAATCTTCTAGAAGCAGTAGTAGGCAGTGTTTGTTATAGTGGTAGCAGTGAGGTGAAATGTGAGAAATCCATCAGTAAATCGGTGCAATGTCTGTTGACAACTGAAAAAATGCCAGAAACTCCTTGCCATGCTAAACAAATGATCCAATCATCTGGTTTTTCAATTAATCAGCAGTCTGTTGTTCAAGAGGACACACAGAACTACTCAAGCTCAACAGGGGTATGTGGTGCAATGTCTTCTAAAGGATTTTCATCATGTCCAAGCACTTGTACTGAACAATTGGATAGGCGCTCAGAACCGACGAAGAACAATAAAAAGAGGGCTAGAAATGGTGAAAATTGCAGGCCTAGGCCAAGGGACAGACAGCTAATTCAAGATCGTATTAAAGAGCTGAGAGAGCTCGTACCCAACGGGGCAAAGGTAGCTTTTTTATTTGATTTAATCGAATTCTGGCATCTGCACTTCCATTTCATTTACAACCCTGCAAGTTGCTTACTGAAACTTCCAACAACATTGTGCAGTGCAGTATTGATTCCTTGCTAGAGCGCACGATCAAACACATGCTGTTTTTAGAAAGTATCACAAAGCATGCTGATAAGCTCAACAGATGTGCTGAATCAAAGGTAAGTATATAACGCTTTCTCTTCTGAAGGATTTGTTTATATTATTCTTTTTCTCATGTTTATTGAAATTTGAAAACTCAGCTATTGGTGAATTAATTGACACCATGATATCTGTTTTACCTGGCTGCCACCGAGTGCCATGCTCATTTCTAATGTTGGCATGAGCAGCCTGACAGATCCTTCAAATGTTGGTATGAGTTCTCCGTTGACTGCTGACATCGTATCACTGAATTTGCAGATGTATCAGAAAGGAGCAGACACCTCCAACCATGAAAAGGGTTCAAGCTGGGCGGTGGAGGTGGGAGGCCACTTAAAAGTTTCTTCAATAATAGTAGAGAACCTAAACAAAAATGGTCAGATGCTTATAGAGGTAAGAACAAGTCATATATGTGCGTCAAGTGAGTATTTTTCTTACAAGTGTGCACTTTATAGACCCCTCCTTAGGATGAAAAGATGGTTAAAAAAATGAAAAAGAATAAAAATAAGACAAGGCAGGTTATAGTGATCTATTCTTAATGTTGGCGTTATCTTTGTGAACTATGCAGATGCTTTGCGAGGAATGCAGCCATTTTCTTGAGATAGCAGAAGCTATTAAAAGCTTGGGTCTGACGATCTTAAAAGGTATCACGGAAGCACAGGGAGAGAAGACATGGATTTGTTTCATGGTCGAGGTAGGCACGGCACAGTAAACACATGGTTATGTGTCTGGATGACTTAGTAAAGCAGATACTGCCTTGGTCATTAGTACATGCTATGTTCATATATGAATATGTTCGATAAATATAATGCGGAAATGTGATTAGAACATTGATTTTATGGAACATTTTCAGGGACAAAACAACAGAGTGATGCACAGAATGGATATCTTATGGTCACTGGTTCAGATACTGCAACCGAAGACTTCGAGCTAACGATAAGTTGAGGGGTGAGATGTGGGAGATTGTGGTGTTGTTCCTTTGTAACATAGTGAGTTATATGTTATGATGTTTGATTGTCAGAGGGTGTTTGTTTGTTTCTTTCGTTTTCTCTTTGTTTCCTTGAAAACCTATGATTTTTGTCTGGTAAGGTCAAATCATGAAATTACATGGCGAGCTAGTTGGTTTGTCTTGTCTTCCTTCCTTAATTTAAGACACGCTTTGGATTCCAACAATTACAAAGGCCGCCCTCTTCCATACCCTCCACCTTTATGCCAATACATGTATTTCTTTTTGCCTTCCTTCCAATAAAAGTCATTAACTATTATTGGAGAATGAATGATTTTATAGTTTAATGATATGATATGGGTGTTCTCTAAAGAATTATTATTGACTGTTAACCCTTTTGGAAATTAAAAATGATTGCGCAAATAAGCACATGATTTCCTCACTCATATGTTAATTTTTGCCACATCAATTTGGCTTTACGTTGTAAGAGGAAGAGATGATTAAAATCCAATAAAAATAAATTTAATTAGGAGCCAATCTTATTGGGTGCATTAAATATATTCGGTGAGAATTGGTCGGTAAATTAATAATTCTTCTCGTAGAAGGTTGCAATTCTAGAATTTGTCCATCCATCGCCCTCAAAGGTCGTCCCGGACATGGCCATTTTTAATGTTAGCATTGCATACATATACATAAAGAAAGAGTAGCTTAGTTTGTGGATTTTGCCCATTATGCACGTAAAAACATGCAATAAGCATGGTCCATACTATCTACATATATATATTTAAGAAATAATCATAATAATTAAATTTTAAAAAATAAACCAAAAATTTAATATATCAAGTTAGTTTTTTTTTATAACTTTTAACTTTAAACTTATCAAACAATTTAATTTTGTTTTTTTCTTCCTTTTAATTAATTAATAAGGTATTGTAAAAATGTTTCCTTTGGCGAGAGGGGAAAGTTGTGTCCACACCAAAAGTGAAGAGCCTCCATGGAATATTAAATAGTTTCTAATATCTATTTCTAATATATGAAAGGATAATATTCATATAAAAAAAAATTATAGAAAATAATTTAAAGAGTTAATAAAAGGTTTAATGCAGGAGCATATGATTAGAGGGTAAAGCTATAACTAATGGTCAAAGAGACCTCCAACGTAAGTTAACTGTTGTGTCTTTTGTTTTCTCCCAGGTTGTCTTCATTTCCATGTTTTATAACAATTAACTAATATAAACCCTTCTTAATCCATATTATTAATGTAACCCAAATTCAAATTGAAATGACACCTTTCATTGTCGTTTTGAGTCGTTTCCGACTCAAAAATCTTATATATACATGACCATCTCCATATATTATGGTTTGGACTTTGAATAATTGCCCCCTGTTCAAAATACACTCAACAATTTATATGAATATATATTGCAAAGCCGTAATTGAATTAAATTAAAAAGCATATGATAAAAAGAATTATATTCAGAAAATGAAGGTTTCTATTTATGTTTCTAAATCGTAAAGCAATATCATTTTCGTCTTCATCTCCATTGTCGGCTCTAAACTGATGTTTCAACCTCTTCATTTAATATTAGTTATTATTTATTATGATTTTTTTAATTTATTAAAATTTATATAAAAATTATTTTCCTTTTTGATTCTATTACAGTTTATATATATATTTTATTATTCAAATTTTTAACATATTTTAAATTATTTATCTTAATGATGTATGCATTAATTGTTATATAACGAAGATAATTTGATTATACTACAATAAAATATTTTGCATATTTGTATAAATTCAATATATTAATTAGTATATTTGATTTTAAAAGAATCAGTAATTTTTGAAAAAATTACTAAAAATGATATTAGAGTAAAAGTTATGGATTTAATTCTAAATGAGGAATTATTGAGATAAAGTATGCATGATTATAATTTATTAGAGGTAAATAGATCAAGTAATAATTAAATATTATAAACATATACATGAGTTAAAAATAATATAAAATTAAAATATTTTTTATTTTTCAAAATCAAATAATTTATATAGGATACATATTTGAATTAATTTAAACCTGAAAGTACGTAATAGCAAGAAAGATAGGTAGCTAGCTGGAGATCATATTGTGTGGCAAATACAAATAGTCATTTTGACCATCTACAAAGTGCCACGTATATCTCTTGGACTATAAAATACATTAACCTAACATATGCTATATTTATATGTTTAAAGCAACCATATAAATATATTATAAATGCAATTATATTATCACCTTGGACAAATCAAATGTATCAACATAATATAATATAATACAAGATAAGATAAAAGAAATTATAATTATGCTTCATATGGAAGACTGATATATATATATATATATATATATATATTATGGATTCATCTTCTAGATTGAGAATCGAAGAAAATTAGATAGATAGACAGATATGTTGCAATCATCCATCACACGTGCAATGGACCCTTTCAAGAAACAATGGTGTCGGATTGAATGGTCTTTCGACAGCCATGATTAATTAATTAATTAATTCATTCATTCATTCATTCATACATTAATTAAAAATAAAAGCATTTCAATTTCTTATTTTGAATTTCTTTTTTTTCTAATTAAATTATACCATATCAAAATTTCAAAATATATATGCATATATATTTTTTATTTGAAGTTAAAATAATTAATATTTTTCTCACGTTAGTATTACATAAATTAAGTTAATTAACATTTCAAAAAGGTAAAGTAATTAACAACAATGGAAAGATTATATAGACTATGGTCATGAAAGTGGCTTAGTTGCTTCTAATATTTTTTTATATATACTATATAGTTCTATACATCATTATTTTTATTATTATATTGTCAGTCCAAAACAAAGTTAAGTAAAAATACGGGTATTTATGACCGCTAATTTATCGTCTTCTTGGCTACTCCAGTTGGTGCTGACGTGGCATTAGATTGGTAGGGCCTCCAATAAAATAAAACAGTCTACTCGTGCGGCGTGTCAGCTTGTGAACCGACGGATTAAAGCTTCAGTGCCATCTTTACAAAAAAAAAAAAAAAAAGATTCAAGTGGCACGTGCACCGCAATCCCGAGTGATTATAACGACCCTTCTAATTATTATTCTAATAAAACAATCAAAAGATACCAATGTTTGCAAATTAGTCCTTCTTTCCTAATTATTACAATTATTTACGCCCTACTTCACAATGATTTTTACAATAATGTCCTAGTGTTTTAATAAGTTAAATTATTTATTTATTAATTTAATTTAAATACAATTTATAACTCAATTAAATTTAAGTCATATTTAATTAATTAACTTTTCTTAAGATTATGTTATTTTGATTTTATTTTTCAAATTAATTGTAATATATCATATTATAAGCATTATTTTAAGTTCAATGTGTATGATTGACTTATTTGATATATAAATTAATCATATTAAATGGATTACATTAGATTAATTATGTTAATTTTAAATCAAGCTTAATTTAAATTTTTAGATCAAATATTAAAATTAATTTAAATTTATTATACTTATAAATTAACATATTATTTAAAATAATTCATCAATATCAAATCTTAATAATAAAATACACAGGAATAAATTAAGAATTCATGCTTCTTTTAAGATTAGTTGAAGTTGAACTCATCCTAAATTATTATTTGTGTAAAGGGAAAGAGAATTCTCAATTAATTAATTATAATTATTCTTTTAATAAAACATATAAATTAATGAAAACATGCTTGCTTGTCCCCAAAATCAATACCCTTCTTGTTGTAATTAATTAATTAATTAATTATTAATTTCCATGCTTAAGTGGCCAACAAGTAGGAATGACTTAAAATCCATTTTCTTGTGGTGGGATTAATGGGAGCCAATGAGATCACTCCCATGCACAAACCCTTTGTTAATACGTCCACCCGTGTTTTCCAACATTGGCCCATTTCTAGTACTACCCTTTTGTCATTATTCCATAATCTTCATTTTATTCCTATTTCTTTTTGTTGCTTAATCGATTAATTAAGGGTTTAATTTGTTTTTATTTGGAGATGGGTCTCTTTTGAGCATCACATCATTCGGGTTTCTTCAAGCCCTTATTCAGACACAACATGCGTACATTATGATCATCTTGTAGGGCATTGACCAGCAATCAAACAAAACTACAAACATTTATACAATAAATTATTACATAATTAAGCTCAATCCTTACTACCAATGAAGTGAAAACACATTCAAAATGAGTTAACTTCGACTCTTTATAGACATTTCAATATGTATTGAATTTAGTTTAATTTACTTTTAAATTTTAAAGATTTTAATTCAATTTTAATACCCAAATCCATTATTTAGATTGAGCTGAATTAATCAAGTTGGATAGTCATTATTATGAGGAAGTGGGGTTGTAAGTCCACATTGGAGAAAGGCGTAAAGGTTGGTGCCTATATATGACAGAAGGAGGTGACTGAAAGATGATCAATGATTGATTAATATGTAGGATTAGTTAATGATAATTGATATAGTATTGATGGACAAGTTGTGACCTCCATATGCCTTTAATAATTACAAGAAATCAAAAGAAAAGAAAAGAAACAATATTGTGTTCTTCCCTTAGTAATCTGAACCAGTCTTGAATTCGAAGTGTCATTATCTTTTGTTTCTTTCATTTCTGAAATATGCTTTTTCTTTCTCTTTTCTTCCCTTTTATGGGTCTTTGATTTATCTCTACTTAAATCCCAATCCTCCAGTTATAATATTAACCATTAATAAGATTTGTTTTTGGTCTCTTCAACTGCTTATCTATCCATAAAACCTAATATGTCTCAACTTTTTAATCAATGGAGCATGACATGTTCTTATACTTCTTCTGTAAGAAAATATTTATTGTTAATAGGCAAAAAAAGGGAAAAACTAGCAATAAAAGAAAACCAAACCCAAGTCCAAAAGACTACTCATGCATATATGTGTGCGTATATATATATTTGACCTAAGCTTTCCGTTGATAGTGAAAAAGAAGAAACTTTGGAACCTCTCTAAGTTGTACTAATGCTATATAGTTTGTTATTTCTTGCATGTTCGTATCTAGTTCTACCAACTTAAACTTGAATTCGTTGTACCGAATATTACAGGAAAAGAAATATCATGTGGGGGGGAATCCATTTGATTCACTAGTCGATCCTCTGTTTTATTAGAGAATTGAGAAGGGCAGTGAACTGGAAAATCATTCACAAGTAGAGGAAGATTACAGACAAGAAAATATGTAAACTGGGTTGTAATAAGGATGGAATGATGAAGCAAACAGAAATGGGTTTATGGTAATCTGTTTTGTCGTGTAAGGATGTTGGAAGGAATCTAAAATATTGACAGAGGAAATACTTTTTTTAAGGAAAAACAAATTAATAACGTTCCAAGGGCGGAAGATAGTTTTGTAATGAATTAATAATCAAATTTGTAGGCCATTGAGGGAACAAATTGGAATTAATTATTCACATTATTATATGATCAAACACACAAACTCTCTCTCTCTCTCGCCCTCTCTCTCTCCAGCTTTGATGTTCATAAGCATATGGGTATATAATTGCTTGAACAAAGCTGAGGAGGAACGACACAAAGCAAAGTAAAACATAATCTGAAAAAAGATCAGAAACCCATTAAAGTTATAGTAATTGATCTAGCATAATGACTGGTTCTGGTTCTCCTTGTGGAGCTTGCAAATTCTTGAGAAGAAAGTGCGTTAGAGGTTGTGTTTTTGCACCTTATTTTTGTCATGATCAAGGTGCCACACATTTTGCAGCTATTCATAAGGTTTTTGGCGCAAGCAATGTATCAAAACTGCTTGCTCATCTTCCTGTTAGTGATCGATGTGAAGCTGCTGTTACAATTTCTTATGAAGCTCAAGCTAGGCTTCAAGATCCCATTTATGGCTGTGTTTCACATATTTTTGCTCTTCAACAACAGGTATGGATGCCCAGAAAACATAATCACATACAAGTTGATGTTCCTTTTGACGTAAGCATCATTAGTTGAATCTCATTAATCTCTTGTTTTCATTTGTTTCGTTGTTATCTTGTTCTGATTATGTTGGTGTTTGTTTATATTCTTAACATGTTCATAATTGATCGTTACAAGCCCTAGATTCTTGTTTGCTGTAATCTGATGAACAAGATTCTTCTTTGCATTTTTGAAATTTTTGCAGGTTATGAATTTACAAGCACAACTTGCTTCTCTTAAAGAACAAGCATCTCAAACTTTGGTTGTTAATAGCTCTGCCACAACAAACCCTAATGATAAGTATTATTATGGAAAAACTTGCTATCCTCCTCAAGATCTTCAACAGAATTCAAGCATGATCCCACAGTTCAATCCAAGCTTTTCTGCTGGAAATTATAGTAACTCACCAAATGGCGAAATTGGGTTGTTGGATTCGTACTCAATGGGAAAGTATGGAAATTCCTCAACGACAACAACTTCATTTGATAGCTTTGAAGAGGCTGCTCAATCAGTTTCTTCATTGGACATACAAACAGACAACAAACAATGGAGTAGTAGTAACTATCATCTATATCATCATCTTCATCACCAGCAAGACTCCGATGATCTTTGGTCGGCGGCCTTCGGCTATATTCAGCAATCATGAGGGGAAAAGAGAGCACCCGCAGAGAGAGTGCTGAGAATGAGAAAAGGAGAGATATACAACTGGTGAAGACAGACTCTATTGCTGTCAATTTTTGAATTATTACTAGATGCTAGCATAACCTGAAACGTGCACCTTTATTGCTATAAATAAAATTATTCTTAAAAGAAAGGCTGGAACCCTAAGATAATCTTCATCATAAACCCTAAATGCCAGTCTTCACCTCTTTGTGTTATTTAATGCAAAATCTTCAGAATATAAGTACATATTCAACATCCTGAGAAACCCATTATACAAAAGCCTTGATTCTATGTCATTTCGTATTTGTTTAAGAGTCTAAAAGAAAGCTATATGCATAGTTCTGCTTTTTCATCAGGTTCCTTCATGACCCATTATACTTCAGGTGGCTTTAGCCTTTCTTTCTGCTGTGGATCAAATGCATGAATATGAACTTCTGTATCAGATCCAGCATTTGCTGAGATATGCTTCTTAAACTACAATTTTATTGTGCTAAAAGTACCTATAAATTATGTTAATTGTCTCGAATAGATAAGGCATCATTCCCATTACAGAATGTACGATCCCAATAATGTTAAAATATCATAGGTTATTTGGATTTAAGTTATATTACAACCTAACCTGCCTTGCCTTCACTTCGTTCAATGCTTTTTCGTTGTTTTACTGTTGTATTGGTTTTATTTTGTTTCAGCATTCTTGCTGATAGTTTGAGATCATCGTTCTAATCTACATTGTCTGAAAGTATCATCAGCAGTTGCCTTTCTGTCATCTTTCTTGTTTGTGTATAAGGTGATCAAAATCTGTACAAGTCATTGTTAAATGTCTGTTGATCATATGACGATTTCAAGAACTTGACCAACCTTTGAAACAAAAGCAATGATATCAGCCTTGTTAAATATGATCTTATACTCAGGGATTAAGAAATTGCTAACCCTTCAGTTCAAAGGTTTTTATGTATGCTTTGCTTTATATTGGAACTTGCTATCTATATATATTTGTTTATTGATTGTTTAGTTCAAAGATCGGAACAAGTTTGACATGTCATATAGAATTATGGATTGGTTAATACATCATGGTACATATCGATTTTCATTAAATATCATAATTATATAAATCGAGTAATGGTATATAATTGCAAGTGGTTTAAAATCATGCAAATTATAGGTTGCTGGGTTGTTATATTTTTTTGTGATGACACAAATTGTGTAGAAGATGATATAGCTGTGATCAATATGGCTACTTGTTCATTATCTTGCCTGTTTTGTTAAACGAAAGCATAGTCAAATCACAATCCCAACCTTAATTAACGTCAATAATTAATCATCGATTAGTGCATGGCTAAATTAATTACAAGGGTAATTGATTAGCATTCTCGATGATTATTAATACCCTTCAACTTTTCTTAGTCAATGATAGAACGAAACTTTACATTAAATGCAAGCCTGTCTTGTTGCAGACAACTATTTGTTTAGTTCCTGCCTAAAGTGTCTGAAAGGCTAAGTGTTTGATATACCAATGCTAATGAAAACATGGAGAAAACTCTATTGATCTTAGTAGATTATAATGGTCACTCTTTTGGTGTCCTAGAGAATATGACTCTTCTTTAACTAATCGTTGTCTGCTCATCAACTATTCAAACAGGCTTGATTTTTAAAATTCATCCACTAGAAAAGTGGAGCAGATGAAGGGGGGAAGGCATGTAATGACCATAACTTTTTGGTGTTTTTGCAGCCCAATTTAATATTTTTCTGTGCTTATATCTTTGAATTGCTTGTTGTAAACAAATGGATACATGAGATCTTTGGACAATACTTTATTCAAGAGGTCCAATATGGACCAACCATATAAAAACATGAAATCTTTATGCACGTATATATATATATATATATAGATAAAGATAATTTAACATTTGTTTGAGCACATTTCAAGGGAAAGGTACAGCATTTTGGAGATTTCTTGTAGATTTTTCCCAATAAGTTGATGACATATTGACTAGTGGACTCGCAAGCCATGCTTATTCATTCTCATTTGGGTGGCATCATTTCTGCAAAGCAAGCACATTCCCTTGTACAGTAACCCAATTCCGAATATCCATGCAAGTGTGTTTTCATTGGACAGCAAACTTCTGCTTTGGTATCATATGCCCTTCCCCATTCTCCTCCACCATTCGTGCTTCCCCTTCTACCAGTTTGCAATTTGCAAGTGATTCAAGGTATTCTTTTTATACACTTCACAGCATGAAAGCATGAAAATGCGCTTTGTTTTTCACCTTCCATGACGGGTTTTTGTTATGCAATATAGTTATGTCTGAAAGCTCATTGTGTTATATCCGACGTAGGTGGGTATATGGAACGAAACAGAATTTGCAATAGTTCAGGTTCGATTACTAGTTAACTTGGGTTAAATATTTACGCTGATGTGATAGATGAACGAGATGATAACTCTATCAATCCACCAAAGTTTGAAGTGTGGTGGTTGCTGATCTATTTCACAGTATGATAAAATGTACATGAAAAGTACATCCTGTATGACCAAAAATTAAACATGGTAGACCATTCCTACCTCTAGAGTAGAAGCATGTGGCATACCAAGCCCATATGCTGATGCCCTGCTGTTTCTCCTCAAGAACTCGTATCCGTAATTAATTACAAGCTTCTTTATCATACTAGATCCTTGCTTGGCTTTCATATATGAGTGTCCTAATATGTAAGCAACCCCTGCTTCCCTCGCTTCCCTCAGTTCCTGCAGTTCTTCTCTTGCACCTCTGTCGATTTTCGGGCTTTCTGGGATGATAAATCTCACTCTTTTCCGAGGGTGTATCCTCGGCGGAGAAGCTATTTCTCTCAACTCTGACGTGCTTGCTAAGTCGATATTATCAACTTCATCTTCACTCAACTGGACTCCATCTGCATGGGTTGAGCATGTTCCGACCACTGTCATTTTATCATCTTCCTTCAATGTATCATCGCTTAAACCATTGGGTTCGGTGCTCTCTGAGCGAATAAACTCCGCAATGCTGCATACAAGATCTTTTTCAAACTCTGTATCATCCTTGTGGACATCGCGATATCCATACCGTACAATGCACCTATACAGTCTATAGTCTCTTGGACCAATACGACCTACCAGAAACCGTTCCCCAGGTCTAACATGTGGAACCGGGACAGATTTAATACAGAGAAAGACTAGAACCTGGTGGAATGCTGGAAGGTTGGTGACGAAGTGGGAGAAGATTGCTGGGATTCCAGATACAAGTTCAGTGTGTACAAGGCCAATTCCCTGAACACGAACAATACCAAGGCCTGGACCCAAGCCTAATAGCCAATTAATAGAGACCTTGTTTTGGACGTCAAACTCGTATTTTTTAAGCGTGCCATAGTGCCAGACACACATAATGATCAGGAATATGAATGAGAGGGCGATTGGGACCCATGCTCCTTCCAGGAACTTTATCAGGGAAGCAGCGAAGTAGAGAGCTTCAATTGTGCCAAAAAAGAATATGAAGCATATTGCAAGGAAGACACTCTTGTGCCAACATAAGACGATAACCAGAGACATAAGGCAGGTGGTAACCAGCATGACAGTTATAACCGCCAAACCTGTTCCATAATAAGCAACTTCGTTAAGATGTCAATAAAACAAATATACGCAACTATATTAACATTAAAACATGAAACATAACTAAGATTTTAGATTGTTAATCATACCTGAGGCATTGCCCAAACGTTTCGTGTCTCTGAAACCAACGGTGACAGCCAAACATAATAGCATCAAAGTCCAGTTAATCTCCGGGATGTAGATCTGGCCATGGATTTTAGATGATGTGTGGACAATCTTTACTTTAGGGAAGCAACCCAAAGCAGAACATTGTTTGATTATTGAGAAAGTTCCAGTAATAATGGCTTGGCTTCCCACAACTGCAGCAAGTATGGCTATAACTAGAACTGGCCATCTTAATTTATCTGCAAAAATGGTGCAGGGTTCTCGGGGTAAGCTGAAACTTGCCGGCCACGGAATCATTATCCTCAACAAAAATAACCCAAGGACATACCTGGTACAGATACATAAAATCCAATTGGGTAATCACGATCCTCAAAATGGTGCTTGGATAGATAGGCAGCTTGCCCCATATATGCAAGAACCAACGATGGATACACCAAAGAGGTGAAAGCAATCTGGAGAGAAAGGAATGATTATCAGGCCAAGTGGCAGCGGGACAAAGTTACAAGTCACGAAAAATTTATCACTCATTAACAAGATGTGAACACCATTAATAGTACACGTTGGCAGCTGGTAGCATTTCAGTATCATACAAAAAGTACCTTTATTGACAATTGAGAAAAGTGCCCCAGATCAGCAAACATGGCTTCAGAGCCTGAATAATGAACAATTCGATTAGAAAAGCAGCACTACTTTGTTGCCGTAAGAAAGCTAACAGGCAAAACTGATAAAATACTAACCTGTTATGCACAACAGAATCCCACCCAAGGACATCCAACCGCCTCTTTGAGTTTTCCTGAGGAACTTGTACATGTAATATGGCGATAAGGCTTGATAGACATGAGGATTCCAATGAACAATGTTGTATATCCCAATGGCACTGATGCACAAGAGCCATGTCAGAACCACTGGTGCAAACAAGAATCCAACCCTGTGGGTGCCATAATGTTGAAGGGCAAACAAGGCTATCAGTATGATGCATGCAACTGGAACTTCAACATCTGCAAGTTGTTGAAATTTCAAGAGCAAATGTCACTTTAAAAGGCAATTATTTTGATAAACAAAAACTTTTAATGATTTGTTACATTAGCAGATCAGATGTTTCTGTTGAAAAAAAAAAAAACTCAGATTATTTAATAGATGTCATAACTGTGGCAAGCATATACAAGCTAATAATAATTCTTTTTTTGGATTTAACTGTATAATTTTCTACGGTTAGATGTTTTCCCCTCATTCAGTCCTTCCTCCATGGATGCTCAGGCCTTGACAAATTCAGCACCTGCAAAACTATTAACTACGCATACCCCACCCACCACCAAACTTAACCAGCCACTTGTAGAGATGACCTACAAGCCATTATATAAATCAACTAACTTGTGCTCTTTAAGAGTAGAAATCAGTTAGGTGGCAGAAATTCAGTACGAAATTAAACATAGAAGAACATCAGCAAGATGTAACTAAAATGAAATGGGTTGATCTTACTAGTTCAAACAATGCCAAAAATTGTAACTGAAGCATGCCAGTTCAACATGGTATCTGGCAAAATTCTGGCCCAACTTAAACAAAACATCATGCTATTCATGTTGCAGCATGTCAGTTCTATAAGGTTAGCTGAACGAAAAGAAATCCCGAACTGGTGGTATTACTTTGAGTTGGCAATGAAATCAACCAACTTTCAAAAGGAATCCCAGACCAATTTGACTATTTCCAAGCTTTGCCTGGTAAACTAGTCAACCATGATTGATCAGTATCATATCATGTTGATAATAACAAGCTGCATATGTGAAAAATCAACTAGAAATGGAAGGCAAAAAAAGGGGAAATCTTACATTTATGGTGCTCCTTTTGCATTGAAAATTCAAGACCAGAAACCGCAGAAAATACTGCACAGAAAAATCAACTTGACGATCAAACTATCAAGCCGATCAACATCAAGGAAACCCTAAAAAAGAGAGACAAAAACGAAAATAAAATTTAGACCAAAACCAACAAAGATAAACGGACAATACCAGAGATAGCAGGAGTTAAGACACCATCACCAATCACCATACATGTCCCAATCAAAGCCAAAACGAGCAAAAACCTCTGCAACACCCTGTGTTTCTCCAAAGTAGATTTCAATCTCCCACCAAAATTTGTGTTGGGCGTTGAATTTGAACTAAGGCTGTCTTTCTTATATTCATACAGTTCCTCATCTGCCACCTGGCAATTAGGCAGCGAGTTGACTCGGGCATGTCTACACAGCAAGGAATACAAAGCAAAAGTGCCTCCTTCTCCATTATCATCAGCTCTTAACACTACAAACACGTACTTTAATAGAGGAACTAAAGTAAGTGTCCAAAACACAAAAGATAAAACCCCGAAAATCTCTTCATTTGTTTCCGAGTGTTGGATATCTTCAGCAAATGTGCTCTTGTATACATACAAAGGTGAAGTGCTTAAATCTCCGTACACTACTCCTAAACTTTGATATGCCAAAGTCAGTACTGTTTTCCATGATTCTTTCTGCACAAGCACAACGAAAAGAAAGGAAAATATCAAATTTTTGCAATTCAAGAGTCTTAATTTGATGATTGGACCAACAAGAGCTTGTTTGCAAAATACATGACGGTGAACATGATCATAATTATGACTACAGACTCCAGCAAGGTAACGATTCAATGCATGAAATCTGCGAATGGTGGTCAACTGACCTTTAATTGGCTATGATAAAACCCGGTTTCCAGATCCATGAGTGGAGTCTTCAAGAAGTAGAAAAATTCATTTTCGAAGAAATTATAATTTAAGAATGGCCCATTTGCTAAAATAGCACCCTCACCAGTAAAATTCTTGTTCAACAATCCACCATACAGAAACACACAATACAACAAGGCATGAAAGAAAAGGATAAGTATAGAAACAAAGCAAAAAAGGAAAGCACTTTCTTCTTTTATATAATTTATTTACTCATTAGTTGAACAACCCATGAATGCAGACAGATGAACAACAAACACGAAATATTAAAGGAAACCAAAAAAAAAAAAAAAGGCTTCAAGCTTTTGACATAACAAGTAAATGGGTAGTCATAAAACTTGGAATCAAACAGAAACCAGGAAAAGGAGAGAAAATTGTCAATAATGAAATAGAGAGAAAGAGAGAGATGAGGAGAGAAATAAAAAGGGAATTGAGAGTGAGAGTTGTAAACAGTTCTTTTTCTCTTTAATGGTAGGATTGAAGGAGAAAGTGGCGACGTGCACTGCAAATTTAGCAGCTATAATAATCGAAGCATTTGGCATCTGATGCCTTCTTATTCCAGAGAAAGGATGAGACTTTTTATGGGTTGTGACTCGGCCGAGTTGGATTAATCCAGTCGGGGAAACAAATTGAAATAGACCGATGGGGGTCTCTTTTTTATTATTATTATTATTTTAATATTTTACACATATATTTATTTATTTGTTAATTTCTAACCCAACCTTTACTAAGCCAAATTTATTATTTAGCATCTATAACCCATTTATATAAATATTAAGCCTAATTTAATGTAGCTTTTTAAAAAAAAAGATAAATATTTTTAAATAATAAGTATAAAAAAATATTTAAATAGACGTTTTTCATAAAAAGAATATATAATCCTTCATTGTACCTAAAACAGCAAATTGAAAGGCCATAATCTAGACGGACCTAATAATTAAAACAAAAATTAAGATTTTAATTATTTTTATCATATTGTTAATTTTAATTTTATGATTCTGTGGTGTTGATTGTTAATATGATTTTTCAAAAATTTAAATTTGTTTATTATACTTGTCATGTCGATCAACTCTATTTGAACGGCAAAGATCTTGTAATCGATTGACCTTTACATGACAGCTAATGGTGTTCTTAAGTTTTTTTTTTTCAAAATAATGATGTCATGAAGATGTGAGTTTCAATTCAATTCAAATTAATTGTATTTTTTGTGTAGATTTTTTATTTTTTTATTTTAATTTATTTTTTTTATATTTTTAATAATTAAATTTATCATAAATTTTAATTTTTATTGATACATAAAAATTTAAAGTTTAAAAATGATTTAATATAACATGTAAAATATATTATATATATTTTAAATGAAATAATTCAACAATAATAAATATTTATAAATATATGAATAAATAAATTGAAATATTAAAATAAAATAAAATAAAATTTATCAATCTATCATTTTGATATTTTTTTATTGAAATTATTATTTAAAAATGTTATCCAATTAAAACATACAAGTATATATTTATTTATTTAAAAATGATTTAAATATATTTAAAAAATAAATTAAATATGATACAAAAAAATTTAACCAAAATTAAAGAAATTTAAATTATATATATATATATATATATATATATAATTTTATAGAATTTAAATATTTTTAATTAAAAAGGAGGCCAAAATTAAGGAATATGAAATAAGTGTATCTCGTTGGTCAAAAGATGCCATACTTGACATTTATGATCGCACAATCTCTATTACTATGAACCACTAAAATTGTTTGAAGAAATTTGATATAAATCATATTTATTTAATGTAATTTTATTTTTTAATAATATTTTTAAAATAACGTTGGTAGAAATTAAAGGGAAAAAACTAGCATTAATTTGGACATTATTGTGTGGTTGAAAATAATTAATCAACTTAATGATATTAATCCTCAAAAATTTATAACCACCATAGAATTTAATTTAATTAATAAAAATATAAGAAGCATCCAAATTAAGACCAAGGAGGGTGTTACCCAGCCAGCCCGCCAGCCCTTGAAATGGCTCCCCAGTAGCCTACCTAACCTTACTTTACCAAGTAAGCCCCCCTTGATTTAGGTTCCATTTATAATGAGGTTTTTTTAGGAATATTTTAAAAATATCATAAATAAATACATTTTATCAAAATTTTATTTTTGGTGGAAATTAAAAATAATGAATTTTTTAAAATTAAGGTGAGCAAATCATGATTTAAATTAAAATACCAAATTAAATAACAAATTTTGATTTGATTTGTTTAAGAAAGTTAAAATTTTCGATTTAAAAATTAAAATAATACAAAAATAAGGTTAAAAATTGAATCAAATCAAAATTTAATTTGATTTAATTTATAAATTTTTAATTTGATTCAATAATTAAACTTATATAAAATATTATGTAAAATATTAACTAGTAATTTTATTATGATTGTGAAAATGTGATAAATAAGGACCATGTAATGGTAAAAGAGCAATTAGACAACTTTATTTTATATAATTATTTCGTAAACAATTATTCCTTTCAAGTACCAAGATAAAATTAAAATATTAAATATTTTAATGAAATATTATATCAATAAATATTAAATACTTTATTTAATAATTTAAGTTTTTAAATCTAATTTTTTTTAATGTAAATAAATGTGAACTTATGTATATGTATAGTTAAGTCTACTGCTGATTTATATTCAGAAATATTTATTAAAAGTATATAAAATTATTTTTAAATTTTAAGCAATAACTTTATGATGTCAGAAGAAAGGATTAAAAGTGACTGGGAGTTAATTAATTAATTAATACATGTGTTTATTGTAAAGGGAAAGTCAAAGTTTAGGAGAAGAGGAAGAGCCCTAAACCATCTCCATCTTTGCTACCGCTAGACGACAGAGCCTCTACGACCCACACGTGCCCTATTATTATTCTCTCCACCAAGTGCTCTCCCGTTGCTGTTTTTCCTTCATAAATACTTACGTGTATTATATCCAATAAATAAAAATATTTAGAAATTATTGTAAAACAATTACTCATTCCTCCCACAAAATAAATCCACTTCTAATTTTTTTCAAAATTTTTTAAAAAATTTAAAAATATTATTTCTATTATATTTTTACTTCAATCATGAAAGATCATAAAATAATTTTAAAAAATATAACAAAGATTTAACATATAATTATTTTACTAAAAAAATGAATTATAATTAAAAATAATTAAAAAAAGTGAATTTATCTTTATGAGAAATAAGAAGTATATATTAAATAAGATGATGAAATATATATGAACAAAAAATTTTATTATTAAATTAATATTTCAAATATTTATCATTTTAAATTAATTATATATAAAGATCGGGAATATGTTCCTTCACCTACTAGATGTATGGTTGTTGAAATCTTTAGGAAGTTTTTTGGTGGAAATCGTCTTTTATATTTCTCTTTTTGTTTTTGTTGTTTAGCTTAAAGATCTTTTCAATGGAATTATTATTATTATTATTATTATTATTATTATTATTATTATTATCGTCGTCGTCGGTTGCACCATACCATACAAGTCAAGCATGCATGTTATCGTCCGTCTGCAAATTAAATTTCTATTTTAGAAATATATGCATGGATTGTTTATTTTATGAATTTGGACGCATAAAAGAATTATATTACACTTCCTCCCCCCTTTTTAAAGAACATTTCACTTTTTTTAATTATATTTTGAGGTCGATGTAATTTTCTATTTTTAATTTTTGTGCTTTTTATGAAAAGTCTTGTCAAATATTGATTTACTAAATTATAAAATCGATCGGGAAAAACGCATGATTGTACATATAATTGAATTTGAATTCTATTGACAAAACTCCATTAGGGATGAATTTAAGAGGTAGGTGCATGGACATTGAGATCATATTATATACATTTATTTATATTAAAAAAAAATACATATTTTCATTCTTAGGTCGGTAAGCATTCAAATGAGTTAAAATATGTTGATATATTCAAAATTTGATCTGATAAAAAATTATTTAACCTCTTAATTTATGAATTTAATTTATTAATAAATTTATAATCTATTTATTAATGTATAATAAATAATTTATTTTATAATGTATATTTATTAAATTCATTAAAATTTAATTAAATATATTTAAAATTTATCATATATAAAATATTTTTAAAATTTTAACTTAAATATAAATAAAATTCGGGTCAATATATTTACAGGCACCGATGAGCACCGAGCAAGATCCCATGCAGCAAGGCCTAGATTGGGCAAAATTCACCAGGTTTGAAGGGTATATTACATGCTACATATTGGCAGAATTCCCATTAATTTGTAGATGATACTTTTTGAATGATTAAAATATAACATGCACGAGAATAGATAAGAACCAAATTAAATTGGGTAAGCCTTATTTTTTTTATAATATAATAAGATTAGGTAAGTTTCAATTTTCAAGATGGTATATAATAATCTTATTACAGACTTTACCAGAACCCATATAACATAAACAAATATACTCATGTGGCTCTTCTTTTTCAGGTCAATGAGCATCACAAGCTCCAAGTTATTTAAAATCATTTCATAATAGCTGGGGACTATTAAAGTTAATAAGCAAGAATATTCATGTTACAACCAATATACATATTTTGAACCACCTCATAATCATAATTTTTACCTATATTTTCTCCCTTAATATAATGTCATTTTAAGCATTGTTTTCATGTTTTTCCCTTTAAACATAGGTATATAATATAGTATTTCATACAGTATTTATATTCTCATACATCATACTCATATATTATATACGTAGCATAATTTCATATATTTTCATACATATTTTGCATAATTTTCATAATATTTCATATAGTATTGGAATTAACTTTATTTAGATGGATTTTACATGTATTCAGTAAGTTTCTTAGGTACTATTTTATAGTTGAATCATAATTTTAGGTCTTAGAACTTTAATTTTCTCATTCAAGCTTAGAAAATAGGATATTTCATAGTACTAAGAGTCATCCACGAGTCGTGTAGATCTATCCACGACTCGTGTAAGACTCGTACCTCTTTATTTCTTTTGTTTTCCTTTCCTGCGAGTCATCCATGAGTCGTGTAGAGCCATACACGACTCGTGTAAGACTCGCACCTCTTTATTTCTCTTGTTTTCATTTCCTGAGAACCATCCACGAGTCGTGTATGATTCGCACATCTTAAATTTTTGCTCTTTTTAGTCGTTTCGAAAGCCACACGACTCGTGTAACATTTACACGACTCGTGTGGTGCATTTAGGTTATTTTTCCCTTCTTTTTCTAGTCCTAGGACCATAATAATGCATGATTAAGATTTATTTACTTGATTGAGATAGTTATTTAGGGTTTTATTCATTCAGAACGTGGGGATTTTTTCAGTCCACAGACATTCATGCACTCATAATTATGAGAGTCTAGGTTCGGGTAGAATTAGGGTTTCGAGGGAGGAGAAAGGAAAAACTAACATTCTTGCATTGTAAATCTTGCTAATCCTCTTTTGTATCTGTCTTTGATAGTTCTTCATCAAGACATTGAGGAGATTAACCGGATTGGACGGAAAGGAAGAATTGAAGCAGAGTAGCGACAAATTGTTCTAGTTTCTCTTTATCTCCGTCTCCTTCTATTTAGTTTTGAATAAGTTTATGGTTGTATTTTCTTTATACCTCATGTCTTTTTATTTTATTTATTTTTTCAGTATGATTTGATAATAGTTTGTAGAGATTGAATGATATATTGAACATAATTACTTTCTTTATATTATGAATCTATTTACTTCTTTATGTTCTTGAGTTGTGATTCATGTTTATGATGTTGATTGTTAGAACGGGCCCTTT